>CAACVS010000166.1:71214-88267 GCA_900660405.1 Pseudo-nitzschia multistriata
GGATCAGTACTAAAATACTGGGCTTCAAAATTAAGCATGATTTACTAGAAGTACTTTGTAATAATTTGTTGTGTTTGAGTAGAATGCCCTTTTGCCCTGTAGGGCGTGGTAGGATTTTATGRTTAACGCATTTTACTTCGAAATAACTGGTAAAGTACGTACTACGGTAAAAAATTTAATGAGAACAATTTCGAGTGCCCCCCTCGAGAATAGTGACTCACTCAGTTGACTGTCACTCCCACGTCCACTCCATCAAATCGAACCAATTGCATGTTAGCAACACCGCGAAAATGATTTTTAAAAACAGCGATTTCAATTTCAATCACTCATGCCTTTTTTTCAGGCCTTTTCAACTTCCAACTCAGACGACAAACAATATTTTCCCCTTGGGCAGTGAAACAAGTGTGGGTTTCAATTGGGTTAATTGAATTGCATCGAGAGAGAGGAGGAATGGGCAGAGCAATCTTTCGCACTGTTTCTTCATTTGCYCAGACCATATCGACAAGATCCARAACAACAACTTCGACAAGTTCCCCCTGCTCCGTTGGATTTCTGTTCCGCAATTCTAATTTCAATTTGACAGAAAACAATAGCATCGGGTGCCAAACAAGCAATACTATGCGACTACAATCTTCCGTTGCAACAAGAGCATCAGCGATCTATTGTATYTTCTTCTCTTCTGCTAGGACCAGTATCACGGGCAACCGCCAAATTCCGATAGGCGCACACGCATTTGTTCCGAGAGTCAATCGTAGCAAGATGTCTACAACAACGTCGGCAACCTCGGCGTCTTCGGATACCGATCTATCATCGATCGTATTGGACAATTCCTGGCCGCGTGAGCTGTCTCCCGAGACACCCGAAAACCTAGAAAAGTCTCGCAATATCGAACGGTTGTCTGCCGACGACGACAACCGCTCGAAGCGCCCGGTTTTCAATGGCCATTACGTGTTGGTGAAACCAACAGGATTGGCCAACCCCAAAATGGTCTTGGTCTCGGACGRTGTCGCTAGCAACCTGCTYAAACTCTCACCGGAGCAAGTGGAATCGGATCACTTCTTGCAATTCGTGTCGGGAAATGCCGTTCTCAATGACGGCACTGCCGAAACGTGGGCTACCCCTTACGCACTTTCCATCATGGGGTCCCGATACACAAACAATTGTCCCTACGGAACCGGGAACGGCTATGGCGACGGAAGGGCCATCAGCATTGCGGAATTTAGTGGCCATGAGTTGCAGCTGAAGGGAGCAGGAAAGACCCCCTTTGCCCGCGGTGCCGACGGACGAGCCGTCCTGCGATCGAGCATCCGTGAATTCCTTGCCTCCGAGGCGATGCACGCACTGGGAATCGACACGACCCGGGCCTTGTCGCTGGTGAGATCCGACAACGGTGACACGTCTCTGCGTCCGTGGTATTCCGATGACGCAGTCTTGCAAATCCCGGACATTGACGATCCGCGGTTGGCCCAATACCCAGTAGAAGAACGCCGTCAGATCATCCAGCAGCTGCGGGCAACACGAAAGGCCGACCCAAACATGATGATCTCCGAGCCGTGTGCCATCACCTGCCGAGTTGCAAAAAGTTTTGTGCGCATCGGACACATCGACTTGTTTGCCAGGCGTGTCCTTGCGCAGCAACAGGCAAGCTCCCAGCAAAAATACGATACGACCGACCGATGTAAGAAGAGTTTGTGAACCAGATCGATGGACCAAGAAGTTTTTTTTGTACATCACTAATTCTGCTTTCGTGCTGTTCCTCTCTGTGTAAAAATCTCAGCCTGGAAGGAGCTAGAGGATCTGATTTGGCATGCTTGCAAGCGAGAATATAGATCCGAAGCGTTTGATCCGTACTTTGAATCGAAGAACCTTGATCAAGCTGCAACAACATTACTTGATTTAGCAGCGGTACGTATTGCGGATATGGTGACTGGATGGGTGCGTGTTGGATTTGCTCAGGGTAACTTCAACGCGGACAACTGCTTGGTAGCTGGTCGAACTATGGACTATGGTAAGTACTAGCACGCACATGGGTAGGAAGACGATGTTATGAAAAAATGATTGCCTCAATTTTGACTTGTGACTTGTGTTCACCAGGACCCTTCGGGTGGATGGATGAATTCACGCCACTATTTGCAAAATGGACCGGATCGGGTCAACATTTTGGGTTTTTGAACCAGCCTTCGGCTGGATTTGCCAACTATCAGGTGTTGGTAGAATCCGTAGCGCCCGTCATTGCTGTGGCTAGGAGAACTGCAGGAGTTACCGATACCGAAATGACGGATAAGTTGCTAGCATCATTTATGACGAAGGCTCAGGTCATTTTTAATCAAAAATTAGAAGGTGTATTTAATCTGAAGCTTGGACTTCCCGAAGATGCCGATGCTGGGGAAGATTTATGGGGTTCTCTACAGGATTTGCTGGCAACTACCCGTACCGATTGGACTCTGTTTTGGAGGCAGCTGACGTATGTTATGAGAGACATACAGGATTTGGATTCGACCGAATACGAATCTATGCTAAAGCTGATTGAAGGAGGCGATAGTGTTAGTAACTCAAGCCCTTTTTACGAACCATTGACCCCTCAGCAACGCAAGGACTGGGTTGATTGGATCAAGGAATGGAGAGAAACACTCAARATAACAAAACGGCCTTCGGACGAAATATRCAAGCAAATGAAGATCAACAATCCAAAATTTGTTCTCCGAGAATGGATACTGGTAGATGCCTACTCCGCCGCCGCTACCGGTGATTTTTCACTTGTCGAGGAATTGCATGAGTTGTGCAAGTCTCCGTACGACGAAGGCACTCCCGACCAAATCAAAAAGTTCTATCGTCGGCAGCCTGAATCAACAATAGCGAAGGGCGGGACTGCGTTCATGTCATGATCCAGTTAAGCGTGTAAATCGAGGTCGTTCTGAGGACGACCTTTGCTTTGCTCGCGAATAAAAAATTGAAGGTTACAGAAAATTTTGTCGCTCGAGTAKTGTGGGCACGGAGAATGACAATAGCCAAAATACCATGTTCATTCAAGCKGATCAAGACATGGCATTGGCTGTTTGATATTCCGTGTTCAATTAAGCAAACTTGCAGACGGAAAAAATTCTGTAACGCGGTAACAATTGTAATACGAAGTACGAATTAATTATTACCATACAGCCACAACCACTCCCATCATCACAATTTACAGGATAGTGCTGCTYATTTTGCAATCAAGGTAGATGCGTCAAGAATCAGACGAAACCACAATAAGGACAAGCCATGAGCGATCGGTCGCTTTTCCTTCAGTTCTTTGAAAGAGTGAGTGTTACATCCCTCCGTTTTTGCAATTTCTTCTTRTCGGATCGTCCACGGTTTTTGCGTATATGAACATCCAAAACTTTCTCCAGGGCTACATCAACAAAGGCTACTCGATACTTCTTCCTACAAGCTCTAGAGCTGAACGATGACAAGTCTTGCCCGTCGCCGTGCTCGTTCGACACTTCGTCTACGGTAGCCAAAAGCGCCAGTTTCCCTGCWGTGTTCAAACACCTTACAAAACCAGTCAGAGAATAGGCAGTTGGAAGTGGCAACCGCAGGTTCTGGTTGCAACTCGAAACATTCTCGGACAAGGGTTTTGTGGACGATGGCAACGTCGTTGTCGAATTGGTAAAACGGGAGAKGACGCGTAAGCCAGCAAAGGCGTGTCGCTTGTCCCTGGGACCATCGTATACCAGAAAGTCGGMACCAAACTTGGAACCACAGGAAACRTGGAACGGTGTTTGCCGGTGTATGTATTCAAAGACGATTGACAGCATATCATCGTGCTTGATTCCTAATTGCTCTGGCGACGAGACGGACGGATTCAAGCGAGGCCGACAAATCAGTGATACCCAATCATGTGATTTTAGATCACTGTTTGCAATGATAGGACCGGCTRCTTTGGATATCGATTCCTTATTTTTATCGTCGCGGTTTCGATTCGTTGTGAACACTGGATTCTCATCTAGATTGGGTCGGAGTCGTTGCCAAGGCTCGGGCTGTAATCGATATGCCAGGGGTCGCAGGTCTTCYTTCTGTCGCACTGCTTCTGCTGGCAAAACGCACTGTTCTTTCAGCCGGTTCGCCCACTCCTGAGACAGATTGTGATCGTACGCAAACGTTGCATCGCCAGTTGTTTTCACTGGTGATTGGGCCGAGGTCGAATGCATGCTTTTGGACACAAACTGCAAAGCCATTGCTGGTGAAAGTATCTGGGGTGGCGTATTTCCTYGTTTTCCTTTGAACTCAGCGAGTTCCTGTTCTATCGTTGTTGGATTGAGTGGGAGTTGATGATATGTTTTTGCCGATTCTCCGTCCCCTTTCAATTGTTCATCTTTCTGTCGTATCGCCTCGCTCTCTGCTTTTGCGTTTGCGTCGGAGTCCCTACTACTACAGATATCCGTTGCCACATCTTCCAGTTTTCGCTTCCTCTTCGAGTTTGCCTTTTTTTTGGCTTCCTTCTTGGCTTGCGCCATTTGAAACTTTTTCGCCTTCTTTTCGGCTTTGGTCATGCGTCGTTCGTTCCCGTGTTCGTCGACAACACAGAATTTGACGTCATTTGAGGCCTTCAGGCGAGCGGAATTTTCCTCGCCTGCGGCATCCTTTGGATTGATTGCCTGGAACGAYGGCGCTATCGTCGTCGGATTCCTAAAGTCTTGYCGTGCAGATCGGACACCGACAAAGTTGCCAGGCAAGCGAAGGTGCGAAGCCGCGTTTTTCACAAGCGATGGAGTGAACATTATGATCACTTCATTGTCATCGATTCTTCTTCTCGTTGTTTGGATATTTCCCGCATYGCGTTCGYCTTYTTTTGATGCCATAGTTTCTGATGCAATTGGCGATTCTTGAAAATAATCKCAACAGTGATAGCATGGCGTGTCAGTTTCGTGTTAACTTTAGTTCATGGTTTCTGGCAAAATCAGCTTCAAATTCAAAAATTCAGTGGTGGGAAAAAAGCAAGGCATCTGGTTACTTCTTGACAGCTATTTTCATACGTGGATGATTCTGGTTCAGTCGTGACTGCCATCATTGGGCTACCTGCTCGAATGACCTACGTACTACCGTACAGTATTTACGAGTACGTACTCTTTTTTGTACTTTACTACAGCACGATACGGTACCRAGTACGGTAATCCTCAACTTCACTTATGACCCTGTGCCGTATGACCCTGAACTCTACTTCTGTCCGTATGGTACGTACTAGTACCTGGTACTTACCATACGAACTCACACGGGTGTCTTTGCAACTACATTAAGGTACGCGTACCTGGTACACATAGGACTTACCTGAACGTCGTAATTCTAGTTGATATTGATGTTCCATATTCCGTATTCATCGAAACAGTTTCCTTTGAAACGTAGGAAATGTACGAGCTCGTACCTTGCTGGAAGAGGGCTGAACGAACGTATCGCGCKTGCATTACTGTACACGGTAGTACCGTAGGGTACTTGGCTTGTCAGAACGAACTTMTGAATTTTGTTTGATGTAAAATTGGAAATATTTTAAAATCACTTTTGCTGTAAAAATTACATCGATTCTCACAGTGTTTGAACTGGCTGATGATGACTTCAATGCAATTGTCGATGACGAGTTGCGTGTACTTCCAACCTGATCACTAAGACGGAAATGATGAAGGCATTAAGTCAACTATTAATAGCATGCATTTGCTTGTCGTCTTGCTCTGCGGAAAAAGACGGAGACGGTACTTGCAATGCCGCAGCCGGTGGCACTTGCCCGAGTGAAACCGAAGCGCACTCCGAAACAAAATCCCATTGCTTCCCAGATGGATCCTGCTTTGATTCGATTCTAGAGGCAGGGAAGAAATATCACGATCCCAGCAGTATATCGTTCGTGCCAATGGATGTTCCGAAACCTTTCGGAGAGAGCCAAGAACTTAATCCAACAGACCCCGAAAACTACACAAAAACGCTTGAAGTTCTTTCCAAGACCCACGATTACATGGTAGATCTTTATCAAGATGATACAGCCGAAGTGTATCGCAGCCACTGCAAGGTCAACAACAAACTCTGTGCATTCTGGGCTGCTATTGGAGAATGCGATGCCGTAAGTTATTGGATGCGTCGTGTTGCGCTTTGCTTTCCTTTGGTCAAAGAAAGGGAAAGAATTCATATTTACTCAATTTTATGAGATCGACTGATCAATTGATGTCTGTTTTTAAAACAACGATGGAATGCTTGCATTTGATGTGTAGAATCCGGCGTATATGATTGTAAATTGTGCCCCGGTGTGTCAAACTTGTCACAAATTGATGTTTGAGCATCGCTGTCCGTATGATGATAATGCTCCCAGTGTCTGGGGTCCCGGAGATCTCAACAAAATGTTCGAACGATTGACGACAGAAGAATATTATATTCAGAAGTTTCAACCAACCATTTTGTCACAACCCCCGGAAGGTCCGTGGATTATCACACTCGAAAACGTAGCTACGGAAGAACAGTGCAAACGCATCATAGAACTTGGATCCTATCGTGGATATGAGCGAAGCACAGATGTTGGAGAAGTCAAGTATGACGGAACGATCGAGGGTCTCAAACACGACACCCGAACCTCTCACAACACGTGGTGCTTAGATGAGTGCTACGATGATGAGATCAACCAAGCAGTTATTTCAAATGTTGAGAACATAACTGGTATTCCCGATGGAAATTCTGAGTATTGGCAATTACTGCAGTACAAAGAGACGCAGCACTATGCCGTAAGTGGACAAAGCTGGATTGGTATTGCTTAGCGTGACCACTTTGATTTTTCTATCTTCACTAACGATATTCGTTCCATGTATTCTTCAGGACCATCACGACTACATCCCCTTCCATCTACAGCGGTTTTTTGGGGCACGTATGTTGACAGGTATGTTCTGTCAATTTTATAGTTTCGTGAATATTTCGCTTCTAACACTAACGACGAGTTGCACCATTGCCACGCAGTTTTCTTGTACCTGAATGATGTCGAAGAGGGCGGCGAGACTCACTTTGGAGGCTTGGACATCTCTGTGAAACCAAAGACTGGCAGAGCTGTAGTCTGGCCAAGTGTGAAAGATTCCGATCCTCGGGCTAAGGAACCCAGAACAAACCACGAGGCATTGCCAGTAATAAAGGGTATAAAATATGCTGGTAAGTGAAATCTTTTACTGTCCATGACTTTGGTATGTTCGTGTTTGCAATCCTTTTTACGAATATTCCTCCCTGAATATGTCTTATTTTATCTCTGGACTCCATTTGTTTGTGAATTTCATAGCCAATGCATGGATTCACCAGCGTGACTTCAAGGATGTCTTTAACAAGGGATGCTCTTGATTGTAAAGTACAACGGAATAGTTCAGTGACTGTTGCGGCTACGATGTGAAATTCAACCTTTTTCCCATCAAAACCAGTCATCGCGATCTATCATTATTTGAACATCTAGTTTCAAAAGTACAATGCCAAGAAGTTTCTTCARAAAAGAAATGGATTTCCAAAGAATATGAATTTATTAGCAATTACAGTACCATCTTTCGAGTTCTTCTGCTCATTATACAACTGCATACAACTTCATCCAATAGTATCATCTTGTGATGGTGRCCTAGGTAGATTTCCCCGTTCAAGTTCTATTTTTCTGGCAGTCTCATCCGGAACCTTATCACAATACGAAGGGATTGCCAGGGGGTGTTGCGATGGTGTTGATTTCAGATCGATAATCCGAAGTGCACCCAAACAAGAGCGCATCTTCCTTCGTATATATGCTGAGGGATTCAGGACCGTCACGTAATCAGCAAAGATGGCGATGTACCCCAAGGCCATACTCGATATGATTACGTCGATAATTGCCCCACCAGTGTTGGAGGGGGTGACATCTGTCAGAGGTGTTCCAAGCCCGAGTGAATTCGAGGCAACGTAAAGAATTCCATCTCTGATCGTCCAATCTTCCGCCAGCGCCAAGAGGGCCCCAAACGCAGAACAGAGAGCGGCATTTACAATCGGAATGATTACACCGAGAGCAATCTATGCAATTATCATAGTTCATGGAAAATAATGACGGTATGAGTATCGTTCTAATTGTCACTAACTCAAATTGAAGTGCTATCGAAGTGAATCGAGAACTTACCAGAGGGACCAAGATCGCATTTTTAATGCATTTTCTGATCATGCGATTTATTCCCTTCGGAACATCGAAAAGATTGACAATATTTAGCAGAATACCGAAGCAAACAAGGGCAGTGACTGCGACATAAATATCAAGTACAATGCCGACTGCTACGCCGCTCGGGCTGTAGTCTGTCAGGGGATTTGCCATTCCGAGAAGATTGGACACGACGTACAAAAATCCCTGTTCGAAGGTTGTGTCGGGTTCGCATAATACAAATAATGCRCCGAATATGGTTGCTAGACCCAAAGGCAGCAGAGGAAAGATGAAAAACAGCAACAAGACTAGAATSCCAAATTTCTTGAAATCAAGGAGAATCTCGATTTCGTCATCATCGGATTCAGAGGTGTCACTTCCGGTCGGATCCACATGGTGTTCGATCAACTGGCCCTCGGTGTTGTTCGTACTTTTTGTTTCGTTCTTTGCCATTGATGCAGGAGCTCTTGTTCCATGCTGTGAGAAACTTCGATCGACGATGGTTGATGTTGACGATCACCTTTCCCGTTGGAACCACTTCGTATATTTAAAATGAAGAGAACGTCAAGCAATGTGGTTCAGAGCAATTATGGGCTCTACTCATGCCAGCCAGGGAAACAGCGGAATGATAATAACAAATTACCACTTACAGTAGTTACATTCTCAGCGAAACTTCGTGGCGTTCTTTCGATGATTAAGAAGAACTTTCAGTCTTCAAATTCAAGAAGGGCTGTTATTTATTCTGTCAATTTGAAATCACCATGGTTCGTACTGTACCAGGTACGAGTTGCGAGTCCGTGCGTACATATTTTTTGTAAAACGATTCGATTATCAGTACTGTTTCAAGTTTCAAAGATCTACGAAGGCAGGTAGAAGGTACCAGTTTAAGCGATACAAAATGCGTTAATCGTAGAAGCCTACTAAGTCCTACATAGCCTCAAGTCATTCTATTCAAACAGAAAAATTATTACTAGTAGTAAAATCGTGGTTAATTTTGAAGCCCAGTATTTAGTACTGATCCTACATAGATCTACTAGTTTTCAGTCACTTAAGAACTGCTCCAGTATGGCCTGAGAGCAACTGTTCTTTGGGGAAAAGCTTCCTAATAGTGTTGGGAACAGCAGCGCCATATGTCATTGTTACTACACCATGATTATAGGCCTTGGGGGAGCCGGTTCTTCTTCTTGTTCGCTCATTAGTAGTAGTAACCACACCCGGTATGACCAAAATTGGCTGGTTTACAAGACCGGCTGCTGGTTAGAAAATAGGCCAGATCTTTATAAAAAAAACTTTAGACACCCAGACTAGCTAAGCATCCAGTCCAAATTGATACAATTACTTTAAGATCCTCCATGTCATGATTGGGAACCTTGAGGATGCTCTGGCGGCAGCTTAGAACTACTAGTCTGGTGAAGTTAGTACATTGGCCCAAAATCACATGTTCTTAATTTTGGCTGTTATTTTATATTGCTTAAACTGGTATGTACGTACTACGTACATACGTTACAAGTTAACATTCAAATCAAGACTATGTACCATGATATTGTAACAACTAAGAATACCACCAGCAGTGTAGATCTCAAAGAAGGCAAATAAGTATCCTGTGCCTGCATCACGCAGACAGTACACCTTGATGCAATACTTTATTGGCTTCTTACTAGGAAGATACTGGACAAACTGGATTCCTTGTCTTCCTTTGTAAATAGCTAGTTATCATAAACTTGTCAACAGACAGATCAATATTTGCATGTCACCTGAGACAATACTAGCAACCAGACATTTTCTCCATCACAGCCCTAATTTTGTAGAGGGGGTTGTCACCGGTGTGATTGGCTTCTTGGCTACCACTGTAAATGAAAATATTGGCTAACAAAGACAAATCCATTTTTGCTCATTGCTGTGTTCCTGACAAAGGGAGCATAGATTCTACCATTCTCAAGACGAGCCAAAAGTAATTGAGGTGATTGCTTTGAAGTACAACCTCTAAAGTAGATACATACCAAGCAAGGCCAAGAAGATGTAGCAACAACTGAAGTTCAATTGGTCTTTCACTGACTCTAGAACATGCTTCTTTTTATTGCAACAGGTGACATTGTATGAGTAGCTTGGACATCTTTTTCTTCTTGTTTGTTACCTGCCCATTGGCATCCGTAATGTCAGCTTCTGTCACCCAATCTTCAAAGGTGCACCAGTTCTTGGACTTGTTTACTATCAGCTAAAGGATTCTTTGGCAAACAACAACAAATTTTCCAACCCTTTCTCCTTGTCAGTGCATTCATCCACCAATGATGCTTTCTTTGCTGCACAGGAAGGACCTGGGTCTGTACCTCCCCCAGGTGAAGTATAGTTCTGGGCAGAGGAGGGCTGGAGGAGACCATTCTTCTACAACTACATCATCAACCAGCTTCCAAGCTATGTTGGCATTCCTTTCAATATCTCCTCCTGTTTCAGCAACTGGTTCTGATTCTTTACTGCCCAGCAACATGGTGATAGTACTTATGTTTTGAGTTTTTGGAGTGATTTCATTTTTTTGTTTGAAATTGTGAGGGAATGAATGAATGAATGAGTAGAAAGGTAGTACTAGTTATATTAGTTATACTTTTTTCAGTCTTTCAGTAATATTTTGTGTAGGACTTTTACTGCAGTCTACACATTTTGAGAAAGAGAGAAAAAAGTCGTCATGGAAACTCAAAAAAACTAAAAAAACTGCAATTGGGGCAGAGTTATGAAAAAAATAAAACACACTCATTCAATCAACCTTATCATAGCAACAAGCTGTCACCTCTTCAGTTGTTCATTAATACTTAACCAATTGCGCTCACAAGATCAGCAGTGTTCTATTCCTTACATCAAGCTGTTGTTAGTTGGCACATTGTAGTAGAATTGAGTGCCCAGTACTAGAGATATCTGTTTTTTGGAATGAAATTAATACTTTGTACACAAATTCTTTTCAGCAGATCTGGGTTTAGTTACAGCTTGCACATGCTGCTGGTTCAAATTAAGGGTACTGTTCCATGTGTACTAGAACCCTGTAGATTTTGAACCTAAACTCACACATATGAATTTGACTAAGTGGTCGTTTCTTTGTTATGCAAGATGTACGTGCTCGTACTATGCACTTACTCAAGTGTTGCCTAAAGGCAGCACTGGTAAGGTAATTACAGCTATTAGTAATGTTTAGCCAGTAGTAGGGTTATTTAGTGGGTACTTTGAAATATCAGCAGGTTTACCCACAGATAAGATATAAACATTAAGATGTAGAACTGTGGTACTACAGGACCTGGTTGAATGGAATTTCTTGCTATTTCATTGGATTTCTGATTTGTTTTCAACCTTCTACTAATAGTGACTTCAACCACTTACTACTAGCCATATTCATGCTCTGATTGTAAGTTTATCTACTAGTTTTTTGTTAAATACTAAGAAGATGCTCTTCATTTCACAACAATACATGATTTAGAATGAAGAGTTAGGTTGTTATTCTTCACTATCTAGTCAGGATTGAGCCTCCTTGTCATACCTCCCTGCACTTGCAAAATGAAAAGAGTAAGATGAGTCAAATGTATCAGAATAGTAAATCTTGGAGAGGATTGAGGAGATTGAAAAAAGTTTAAGAGATATTGTAGTACTTATGAAGTAAGTGGGAATGTAGCAATATCTTCTGTTGTAAAGCAAATGGGAGATAAATGAAGATATGACATGTGTAGTAATCTGTTTTGATTTGTTCCATAAAGATATCAGTATGTTCATGGAACTTATTGCAATAATTGAGTTTACTCAGGGAGTCACTGTTGTTCTCATCAGAACCTATTGTTTTACCACAATCATTTTGTTCATTGTCAGTCCATTGTAGGATTAAGAAGTGTTTCTTCATTTCAACATGATGAGTATGTTGAGTATAATTGTTGGAGTTGGGGAAGGTTGGGAAATCTTCAATTCCTCAAGGATCCAACTGAGGTAAAGTGCAGCCTTTCCGGCACCCTATGTGTTGGTGAATTCAGCTTCAGTGGAGCTCTGTGCTATGATGGGTTGTAGTCAACTACAATAATACACATCAGCACCAGCAAGCATCATGATAACACCACCAATCTAGTGGTGCTGAAGCCTGTCTGAGGCTCATGTGGTACAGGTGGTTAGAGTGGTGAAAGTGACATGTCTGATCCACATGGATACCATTAAAGTTGCGGATTGTGCCAAAGATATTGAGTGGATTCTCCATATGGTCCTGGATGAGGGCTCAAACACAAATACAGGCAGCAACATCAGCATTTGCTATTAGGAAGTTGTTGACTTTGCAGAGGGCAAGAGTGAGACTGCTGTAATCATGCTAGCAGCAAATATACTACTATGGTTGGTTTGAAGCTGAAATCCTTGATAAGAATCTTTGAAATGTATTTGTCCCAAAGGCAAGGGGCCTCAGGGTGGCCCTGAATGTCGCAGGGCTTTTAAGGATGGTAATGACCTTCCCAAGAGGGAGGTGATTTGGTTCCAATGGAGACATTCAGTCCACCACTGTTGAAAGGGTACATCAACCTGCATATAAAATAGGGACTTACGTCCTCTTGAGGTAGGAGGAGTGGCCTCTGCAACTGCATTTCTAACATTATAGCCAACAAAAATTGAGAGCTGCTGCAAGAGCCCAGGTCAGTCTGTGGGTAGGTTGTTAATCTACACAGGCAGCATAGGTTTCTGTTAGGGTGATAGCTTTGCTAGTATAATATTTCCCACCATTGCAGATGTCTCAAGATTTGGGCTCCTCAATACCTGGTGTAATAAGGTGATTTACCTTATTAATATATGTAAGGAAGGATAGTCATGTCTTCAATACAACTAGTGACATAGCATATATGAGGTTACAAAACATGCCAACTTTATGGTACCAGTCAAGCTACTTCCATTCAGAGGGAAGAAAACTGTCTCATTGCAGTGTTTATTTAAGAGTCATGAGTGTGAACTTTGCCACCCTGACTTGTTTGGAAACAGTCTCAGGGGAATGGATACTAGTACTACTACTAGGGGTTGGCCAATTGTCACAATCAGGCCAAAGGTCCTGCTGGTGATTAATTAGTGTGTGTAAATGATGTGCAGCAACATTGAGTTGATCAGCCTGTAAAGTAGGGACACCCTTGCCACTAAAGGCAAAGCCAACAAGAAGGGATCCAAGCAAAAGTAATGCTGACCCTGTGGGTTGAGTGAGCATGGTGGTGGTCAGTAATAGCATAAATGATATCCTGACAACAGTGAACATGCCTGTCATCAACATGGGTAGTAATGATGGTGCCCTGCTGGAGTCCTCGTTGTTAGATTATAGGAGAATGGAGAAAAAAACGGTGACAGAAGTAAAAAAGTTGGCAAAGTGGTCTTTTTTAGGGGTTGCAATGCATTAGTGGCAAAAAAAATGTATTGGTTGTGGAATATTTTCATTCATGAATGGAAGTTTCTTTGGTGTGCTTAACTTGTACAAATGAATTGATTATATTGACATCACAAAGAAAAAAAATTGGTAAATCTGCCATAGTGGTCAATAGTGGGGGTGCAATAGCAAAGAAATATCATGGTATTTTTTTGCTGCATGTGATAAAACACCAAGTGCAAATAATGGTCATGACAAACAAAAATTATACCATACTAGAAGCATCTCTCAGACATGAACTCTAGTTCCAGAAGTTCAGCTGGTCTGGAGTTGCAGTGGTGATGCTTGTAGAGATCCTCAGTAAAAGTCTAGTTGACTAATAATGGGTTGATTAGCAAGGTAAGTCTATTGTTGCTCATAACCTGTGAAATACTACTAAGATGCTCTTCACTGTATGACAATACAGCCATGGTTTACAATAAAGAGTGAATTTATTCACCATCTACTCCGGATTGAGCCAGAACAACTTAATAGATTGCAGGATGGTTACCTTCTAACATACTGGTGATGACGCACATATCCTCATACTGCTGCCCAATACATCAATCAACTAAGGAGAACCAAGTACTTAAAATGAAAAATATATTACTTAACAATGGATCCAAAAAAATGACTCATCACGAACATTAACTGACAATTTCCTCATAATGAATCCAAACCATGACCATTTTCACAATTAACAAATTTGAACCATGACTACCTACTTAGCATAGAAGAAGAACCTGTTAAGCAACAAATTCTTTATGGGGAGCAACAATATTTTACTTCTTACAGAACCCAAAAAGATAAAAGCCAGTGGAACCTGGTACTTGTTCCTCAAAAAAATCCAGCAGAGCCTGGTGCAATGAGCACATAGGTCCAGACTGAGGTCCTGTTGTGTAGGACCAGTACTGAGGACCATTGATGGACCACTTGTAAACCCACTGGACCTATGGTACAGAACTACAAGGTTAGAGTAAATTGTGAGTCCCTGGTCTTAACCCTGTGTCATACTATACTACATACTAGTCCTCCTATATGCTACACATGAATATCATAGTGAATTCCTATTCTCAATGACAACGCTTTCCAACAGAATCAGAATCAGAACAGAACTAATGAGTTACCACATTGTTGATGAGTTCTGTTCTGAAGCCCCTCTGTAGAATCAGTACCACATTCCACAAGGGATTAAAACTACAGAAACAAGTTTCTGATCAACTACTACAACAAAATAGGGAACTGTGTAAGAGGAGATCTAGACCTGCTATACATTGACTAAATCATTATAATTCACTTTAAACACCATTCTAATTCATCAGTACACGATCTTTTGTGCACCTGGTACTTCTTTCTGCCAATGTAACAAAGCCAGCAGAACCTGGTACTTCTTTCTGCCAATGAAGGTCCTCACCAATTGATGTAGTTCTCTGGGACATTCTGCCAACATGAGTTCATTGGTAGTTCAACCACATATGATCATATGGATTTAGATTTTCATGCACCCACAACTTGATCTTCCAAATACTGTATTCTGGCAAGGTCTTGGTATGTTTGAGCTCCTCTAACCATGAGAAAACTGTTTTCTTGTTGTAAACTCATACTAGTATCATGCATCTGTTGTTTCAATATAATACCATGACTTCACCCATTGCTTCAATACCATTGCAGTTCCTTTTGCTATCAACCAGGAGAACAATACCAGAAAGCAGTTGAGGAACATAATATCAGTGTTCCTTGGTTTTGCTGATCAGTTATAGCAATATTGAATATTATGTTGCACTCCCAGGACTTGCCTTGAGACATCAAAGTGTCATTAGCAGCAGTTAGATTTGTTTGTCCTGTTGGTAGTATTGGTAGTGGGTGTTGTCATGCTGGTAGTCTTTGAGGTATAATTTGTATTTGGTGCAAAACAAGAGAATGCAATGATAAGTGAGAATTGCAATTGGAAGAATACTAGAGTTCTTGATGCAGAAAATGGTTAGAATAAACAGTTCTTGGTGGTGGAAAGAAAACCCTGATGCGGAAATTAGTTCCAAATGGAAGAATGAAGCTGTTGATGCAAAAACCAGTCATGAAGAGTTCTTGGTGGCGGCAAGAAAATCCTTATGCAGAAAGTAGTTTCAAATTTTAAGAAATAGTACTACATCTCTGGACGGGGAGCCCAAGTAGTTACAGACTCACTCTTAAAGTTACAGGATCATACATGGGTGACAATGTAATAAATGATTTTATAAAGTGAGAAGTAGATTGATTGCTGATGTTAGTTCCAATTAAACTGACACCAGTGGTTGGGGGAGGGGTGAATGTTCTGCTGTGTGTGTGTGTTCTTGTGTTGTGGTCATAACTTCTTGCCTCTGTCGTGTCTTTTTTGGGGTGTACCCAAGTTTTTTTTTCCATTATTACGCAAGGGAAAATTTGAAAAATAGAAGAACAGTACCTGAAAAGTCTGTGTTGAATGAGGTGTGAGAAGGTGTGCACCATCAGCAGTATGTTAAAAACTAACTGCCCTGCAATCTATTTAGTCCTTCTGGACGAACCATATCAATTTCAATTTTTTTTCAGAAAAAATGAATTCCCAAATACTCATTCTTCAATAATGTGATCAGAACCAATCAGAAATGATCACAAAATCTCTGGATTTTTTATCACAACTTTTTGTGATCAACGTTGGTCACATTTTTTTCAATGGAAGGGCCCTCTGTTAGTTTTTGAGGAAGACACCAGTTGCCAACCAGCAAGATCAGGGTTCCCCATAGGTTTTTCCCATGTTTAAACAAAGAGAGAATTGCCCAGGGAATACTATTTGCTATATTATCTTTGTTTCTCTTTGGAAAAAAATTGACAAATCAAAGAGAAACAAGGAGAAGCAATATTCTCTTTGTTTCTTCTAGTATTTCTTGTATGAATGGGAATTGCCCCATCATTTCACTACATAAAAATATAGAGAATAGTCCAATGGAAAACAAAGAGAACAAACAAGGAGAGGGAATATTCTCTTAGGTTTTCTTTGTTACAACAAGAAACAATGAGAATATTGCCCTTCTAAACAAGGAGAAAAATTCTCTTTCTTTCTCCTTGTTTTGAGGGGTGTACGGGAAACTATTCTATTTTGAAAAATTTACTGATGGAAAGGCCCAGTAACTCATTTTTTGAAAAAGTTTTATTGTGAGACATTGGGTGATTCCCGCAAACATAGATCTGTGTAAAAATGAGACCGGCCGGCTCGAAAAAATATGTAAATTACATATTTTTTGGTAGTCGTAGGCCCACGACAACCAAAAAATATGTCATTTACATATTTTTTATTTGGAATCCTTGACTTAACCAATTCCAGTCTCGGGAGCAGGCGCGCCCTAAGCAGGCGCCAAACTCCTGCAGAATTTCGATTCAAGTGTCAAGAAGAAAAAAGCACATGATCTTTTCGACGGCAAAGAGAAGGAATATCATGATATGAGGACAAAGAGAGAAGGAACAACAACAAAGAGAAGGAACAAGGAACAAAGAGAAACAATGCTGATGGTGAT
>CAACVS010000167.1:0-42481 GCA_900660405.1 Pseudo-nitzschia multistriata
GGCATACATTCCAGGTGATTGCAATTTCGACCCGTTGAACCTCCTCCCTCAAGACAAGAACGGCCAAATGGAAATGATGACAAAGGAAATCAAGCACGGAAGAATTGCCATGATGGCAATTTTGGGGTTTGCTGTTCAAGAAGCTCTTTACAAGGCTCCGGTCGTTGCGGAGACACCGTTTTTCTTCCACCCAATTTTCTAAATGATTTAACATCGGCTAATGTACTATAGAAACAATTTTTCAATGAATTTTGCGATTGTTAACGAAAAGTCTTAGCTGCCTTGTCGAATGTGTCTGTCTACGCGATGTCGTTGACATTATAATTTAACATTCTGGTGCAGATCGAGATTTCTGCATGTATCACATCGCACCGAAAATTTAGCTTTGACATATGACTTTTAAGAAACTTTTGTTCCGATTATTACCTCACAGGTGACAGCTTTCCAAGACCCTAACTCGGCCAGGAGCAAAGGCTTCCACACATCAAATAATGGATCCGKTCCTTTATGATATCACACCAGCTTCATTCCGAAGCTTGTCGACCAAGTCATCAACACTTTCTACCATGATTCCTTGCTGTCGTGGTGGTGGCGCAAAAACCTCGACCACTTCATTGTATGTTGTCAAGTCGACTCCTAGGTCGTCGGCATTGATTGTGTCAACTTTCTTTTTCTTGGCCTTCATAATGTTTGGCAGGGTGGCATATCGTGGTTCGTTCAAGCGCAAGTCACACGTCACAACGGCCGGAAGGGAAGGAATCTTAATGGTTTCTGTTCCCGAATCTGTCTCTCGTTCGACTGTGATTCCCTTTCCTCCATCGTTGGGCGTCAAATTAGCCGCAAACGTTACCTGTGGCCACCCCAAAAAGCCAGCTAACATCGGACCCGTTTGGCCACAATCAGAATCGATTCCCTGCTTTCCAAGCAATACAAGGTCTGATTTTTCCTGGTCCACAATTTTTTCAAACATTTTAGCAATCGCATAAGGCTGGAGTTCCATGTAGTCCGTTCTCAAATCAGTCGAAATATGAATTGCTCGGTCACAGCCCATTGCCAAAGCGGTGCGTAGCGTCTCGGTGCATTGTTTGGGTCCAATCGAAACCGCCACGACTTCCTCGGCCGCCTTTGCTTCCTTTAGTCTGACGGCTTCTTCTACAGCGATTTCACAGAAAGGATTCAGGGACATCTTGACGTTATTGAGACTGACCGATCCTTTTTGTACCTGCACCTTAACTGCATAGTCTACAACACGTTTGATCCCGACAAGAACTTTCATGATTGACGCCTCTACTTCTCTATACTGTACTGCTGGGAGGTCCTGGAAACTTTCTTTTTCTTCTGCTCCCGCATTTCAATTAATAAGAAAAATACGACAGAGCACGACAAAAAAGGTTAGTCGGCAAAATAATTCCACGAAAAATGCAGAACATAACATTGAGTTACACTACAATCTGCAACTTTCATATGTTGTCATGTGGCAGATGCCTAAAAAAGTCGAATCCATACCAGTAGGGTAACTCAGATCAGAATGGTAATTGGAAGGAGCAATTTGTCCACAGATCGAAAGAACCAACTATTCCATTCGATCGTGAAACACGAACAAGGAGTACTGTTCGTGACACGTCTTCAACACTGAAAGCAAACAAACAACGCTTCATCGTGCTTCAGCAATAATACCTACGGTTCCGGGTTGCTTGATGAGCCTGTTCTGTTAAAAAGTAAAGAAATTTAATTTATGGAAAAGGCACTAACTGATTTTGTTTGAACTCCTATCTGCTGACCTCTTTCCCTATTGTTATGTAATGTGGTAGCATCGTATTCGTCATGATTGATGTTGTCACCTGTCGCCTTACAGGAAGTGGAACTGGATTTGTTGGGCGAAGAACGCTTTTCCGCTCACACCCATAGGTACAAGTAGTACYCGTACCGGTAGCCTGAAAGCAATCGCTGTTGACACTCGTGACTAACAAAAATCACGATTCGCACACCGAACGTACTATACGAACATTAAGTACGATACGTACCTACCAGGCAAGTACAACAATTTGAGAAAGTCAGCATCGATACGGTTGCGAAGTATACGTGGCTCCTTATAGTCGCATAATGCGGTGTTTATAATAAAGAGTGAGTTTATTCACTATCTATTCGTGATTTAGCCTCACAACGGTAGGATAGCTACTAGCTACCGCACCTGCATACCGGTACCGGTACGTGTATTATTATTTTTATTTTTATTTGATCAACGGTTTTCTATTCCACAACAGAACGATTTTATTCAACTTCATCATGGTAAAGAGTCGGAAATTATGGCATTTCCAACCCCTCTCTGTATATGGATAGAAATTCARAGCCTGGAGTGAGCAGACGTACTGTAATGAGGTAAGGGCAAGAGGACTTGGTCCGAAGAGAAAGGAAGTGCCAAAGGTTCACAATGAGCGGCGGTCGAAGAATACGAAAGAATCGTGACAACAGAAGGGATTTCCGAAAAAGGAAACTCGAAGAGATCGCGCGACAAGAAAAAGAACAGAAATTGAAACGAAATCAACGGCGAACGTTCACCGATACGTCAACCTCCGCCCCGCCAACGCCAATTATAAATGATGTCGAGAAACCATCGACTCAGGTTGAAAACAAGGGCAATCCTGACATACACGAAACAGCCGATCGTAGAACCAACCCTATAAAAAATTCTCCAATACCACCATATTGGGGAGCGAGCTCCCCAAAACCGAAGTGCCCACCAGCGGCACGATCTAGAACGTTATATAGTTCTTCTTTTCGAAAAAAGAAAGAGGAACAAAATTATAACGAGAAGTGGGACGATTCCAGCGATGATAACAACGATCTTTTTTGTGGAAAGGGTGATCCGATCCGTGACGGGAGACGCAAGCGATCAAAGATTCTTTCGAAAACCGGACGAAATTCAAATGTGGTTGGAAGGTCTGATTCTCGTTGTAGAGTCTCGCATTCTCCATCAGCCCCAGCGACGATGGCGACACTGCCGCCACCGGAATCGAAGAACGCGAGAACGGCTACAAAGGCTAGAAACGAATCAGAATCTGATTCGGATTCAGATGGATCGTTCAACATGATGGCCCTTTGGAAGGAAAATAAAGCGCAACGTCTCAAAGCAGATAAGACTAGACAACAAGAGAATCAGACCACGTCAGCTGGAGTCATTAATGATGCCGAAATATGGAATATGAAGAAAGGAAAAGAGGCAGATCTTGATGACGAAGTAGTTCATGATGGCCRCCGCAAAAAGTGCAACAATGGAAAAATTCCGCGCCGGCGAAAACGTGTTGCTATTTCTGATGTAAATTTTGTGGAGGATGGACTAGGTAGTAGCGARGACGGGGGAGTGTGTGATGATTATGATGGTGTCGATAGAAAGAAAAACAGCAGAAATTTGAAGTCTTACGGAAATACAAAGGTTCGTCGCCGTGAATATAGTGGAAGCAGTAACAAAGGACACGAGTCGCAGAATGATAGCAGCGATGATCTTGATACAGAGAGACCGCAAGCAAAATTGCGGAAAAAGAAAAAGCCTAGAAATCCACTGACACTGGAACGCGAAGCAAGTGACAATTTCTTCTTGATAGCAAGAGCAGCGAAGGCGACGAGCCCCCAGAAAGGAGCCTCAGACTTTGAAGATATTGACGACGGTTTTATGTCAGATTGTGAACCTATATCAGAACCAGTACATGCAAAAGCGAAGACAAAGGCAGCAACTACTAGGTATGGAATGGATAATTTGTCTCGAGGAAAAAATAATTCTACATCACGTAAAAAGATTGAGGAAAGTTCACAACAAGAAGATAGATTTTACGCCTCCGGTGATGAAATCTGTGACAGCGACGAGAACGATGACTACAGTGGAGCACAAAAATCGGAAATTATGGTTCAGTCACTTGATGATCTCCATCCACAGTTCAAAAATCCAAAATTCGGCCCTTATGCACCAATTGAGCCTCTGTTGTTGTCACATGATCAAAGCAAAATGATTGTTCAAGTACCAGCTAGTYTGAATAGATATCTGGCTCCATATCAGAAAGAAGGAGTGAAATTTATGTATAATTGTCTATCCAGAAGGAGTGGAGTAATTTTAGGGGATGAAATGGTAGGTTCGTTATTTCTGTTGGGCCCATCTTTCCGCTGTGATTTTTCTCTGCATACTTTGTTTTCTGATGATTTGCTTCAATGAACACTGCCATCTACATAGGGCTGCGGAAAAACTGTGCAAGTAATTTCTTTGCTATGCGCGATGTTTAATAAAACAGGAACAGGGAAAGACTTGGAAGACATTCGGGAAAGAGATTCTTTCGTCCGCAGGAAGAAAGTCAAGTTACAGAAACAGAGGGATCTAGCGTTGCGTAGGGGGGAAGTAGTTGACGAAAACATTAAAGATTGGAAAGCCACTTCGCTCTCCCTATCGCCTTGGAATCCGGTTATGATTATTGTGCCACCAACGATCATGGATACTTGGAAAATTGCTTTTGCTACCTTTTCGCACTTTTCTGTTTCTTTCTTCTCCCGCGAAAAAAAAACGGATGTAATAGATAGCATGCTCTATGGGAATGCAGACATCCTTGTTGTGCCAAAATCGGCGTTCCAGAGAGAATTACATTTTGATGAGCTAAACAAAATACGATGGAAACTCGTTGTCATTGATGAATTTCATAACTTCAAAAATCACAAAGCAAAAATTTCAATTCATCTCAGAAAGCTGAAAGAATTGCATCAGCCTTTGATACTCGGCATGACAGGGACTCCGATGCAAAATAACCACAAAGAATTGTGGAATCTTGTTGATTTGGTTGAAACAAACTTTTTTGGAACTCAAGAGGAATTCAATATAAATTTTGACAGGCCAATCACCTTAGGAAGGTAAGTTCATTATCAGTCTTCGATGAATTGTGCCATTTGTGTTTCTAGTAGCCAAGCTTATACGTCGACTCTCCTTGTTTTGTACCAAAGACAAAAATGCGCAAATCCAAGAGTAAAAGCACGAAGTGAGGCCGCAAGTGCCGAGTTGAGGAATCAACTAAGCAAGATCTACATCAAAAGGGAGAAAAACGTCGTTCTAAAAGGAGAGCTTCCCGAGAAGAATGAACAAATGATTCTTTGTGATCTGTCGCCATTGCAGAAAGAAGTATACAAAGCATGTGTTGAACTTCCTGATTTTGATCTCGTCAAACATGGAAGTAGACCATGCGATTGCGGTATCAATAAAATGTTTTTTCGAGATTTATTCAAACTCAAATGTAAAGCTGAGCGACTAGAGTTCATGAGAACAAATAAGAGACAGGTTGTGAACCAGGCAAAGTGCTGTTGGAAGCTCCCCGTAAATCCAAAATATGGGGAGGAAGGCGAGCCCTATATAAATCCAGATGCTGTCATATGGCGATCAATGGATGCGCATTGTACTGATTATACCGCCGCCARAGAAGGGTGTAAGAATTGTCCCTGGTGCTGCACTCTCCCATGTCTAACAAAGCTCAATAAGTTGAGTTCACATCTTGGGTTATTGCAGGCGTGCAAAACCAAAGAACCAAAGGGATCGCCTGCATACAATAGATATATTAAAGAGAAAGAATTTGCCAAGGTTTCGTTAGCAGGGATTACAAGTCGTCTTCCTGGTGGAGACAAGCCTGGTGGCGGTTATGATAGAAATGATGGTATCATGGATGACCACTTCAGCTTATCAGGAAAGCTAAAAGTGTTGGATAGATTACTACAAAAATACTATGCAGAAGAAGGGAAGGTTCTTCTGTTTTCGCACTCTACCCAGTCATTAGGTTTGATTCAGAACTGGCTCAAGAGTCGTGGACTGTACGAATACCGTAGAATGGATGGTAGTACACCGTTATCAAAACGACAACAGCTCACAGATGAATTCAATAAGGAGGAGCATATATTCCTCTTTCTGCTCTCAATCAAGGCAACAGGGCTAGGACTAAATCTCACATCGGCTAACAGAGTCATCATGTGTGAGTAGGACCGTTCGTTTCTTTTTCGTTTCCCTTCTATTATTCCAAACTCACACATCCACTTTGATTATCTCAAATCCAGTTGATGTCAGCTGGAATCCTAGCTGGGAAATCCAAGCTCAAGGTATGTAATCGTACTTGTCATCAGACCTCTTCTTTTCTTCAATTGTTTAATTTCTCATAATGATCCTGATTCCACTCGATTTTAGACCGTGCACATCGCATTGGACAAACACGCGATGTGCGTGTTGTAAGACTAATCTCGAGGGGTACTGTAGAAGAGATGATTTATCTACGACAAATTTATAAAATTCATCTCAAGCAAGATACGTTGCAAGACCATGACGATATAGATGCAGTGGCACCAAGGGTTTTTCGAGGTACGAAAAATAGTTTGAACACTATCGATTTGATATATTTTGATAGTGACAGCGTATTTCATTTTCTCGTGGACGTCGATTACTCATTAGTATATTATTTCATTCTTATTCTTCTAAATCGTAAGGAGTCCAAGGTGATAAATATAGGAAGGGGGAAATCTTTGGAACCGAAAACCTCTTTAGATTCAAAGAAAATGGGAGCTTTTTGGATGATATCTGGGCAGAATTGAGCAGCAAAGGAAATGATGGTGATTCTTCGGGACTAGATATTCGTGACAGTGGAGAGTTGTCAAAATTGCTCCTCGATTTGACAGATGAAGATAAAGTACGAATTAGGGAGGAAAACAATGTGCCCGCAATCGGAGAGGTGATAAGGGACGGATCTGACAAATTGAAGAGTAAAACCAGACGAGTTTTCACGAAAAGGACTACGCTAGGAGCAGAGGAATTTGACTCCGAGTTGGACGACAAAATTTGTGCAAAGGATGAACCATTAGAGGGAACAGTCCGCGCGGTTAACCATGGAGATTTGTTCCGTTCGGATAAGGGTGGAGCCGCAATTGCTTCCGGAGAAGATGGTTTCGAGGAAGAAATGGGAGGGCAGACGCAAGCTGCATACGAAATATACGAGAATGTCATCGGCGATTTCATTCATGAAGACCATGTAGCGGGAGCTGAGAATGGCAGTTGTGAAGACAAACACAACGAAAATGATGGTAGCCAAACGGAGAAGAATGAAGATGGTCGAAATCAAAGTAATATATCACCTACAATATATTTGAAACCATCAACCTCCGAAAAGAGCGTAGATAGCCTTTTGGTACCTTTGAAAAGTTCTCCCACGGCAAGAAACCCAAGAATCTCAAAATCCAGACATAGTGTAAAATGCGATTGTAGAGCCGCCCTGGCGTCAATTGATGTTGCAAAATCAGATGGCCCGATAGTTCAATATGATGATAGGCGCATGCCAACAAATCAGCAGCAGTTCAACAACGAGGGCAGACTAATAATCGATGCTTCATTCATTCCACAGAAGATTCATAACAAAGAGAAGCATCATGACCCTCAGAAGATTTGTGCGAAAAAATTACCTAGCATTCAAACAAAGAATAAAGTGTTGCTCATGGGATATCCTGACATTGACAATGTCAAGACGACCTTCTCGATTACTGATTTAAGACGCCCATACTATGGGAGAAAGAAGACAAAGAAGAAAACCACATTAATCCAGAATCTATCAATTTAACTATTGTTCACCACTGAAAACAAAAGATGAACTGTGCCCCGTGCCGCACGTCTAGTAAAAGGACAAGCAGGTTTAGATTTCACCAAGAACAAAGTTGTATTCAGACAGATAGACGTAAAAGCGTATGATATATGGTATATAAGTAACCTACTTGAGCTAAATTACAGAGGTCAAAGTATAACTCATACTAGTTCAGTTGTTTTTCTCATTCTGAAATAGCAATGGTCACAAGGTCAATCATGGATCTAGTCCTGCAACATTTCCAGAGATGGTAAAATTTGTACCAGGGTACAATTAAGTTGATAACTTTTACTATGTATTGCATATGCATTGAAATTASATTTCACCAGGCATTCCAAATGTTAACTTAACATTTCAAACGCTAGCACCGTAGGCCTTTGTAGAAATGAGTACTGTGGTGTGTTTGCTTGAATTTAATGTTCTGAATGTTGACTCCACAATCCACTTAACATTCCAAATGTTACTAGCAGGCCAGGGGGAGTCCTTCTTCTTCCTCTTTTTTKGAAACACTGCCAAAATTATTGTTTTTGGATGCCGGCCTCCTACCAAATGAAGAATAGGGATTATAAATATACTGTGTCACTGACTAGATCAAGCATACTGCACATTTCATATGGTCAACACCATCAAATATTTGACACCTACCATTAGATTTTTAATCAAGAATAAATATCATATTGAGTTGGTGTTTGAATATATGATACACCTATTGTACATTTTGGGCCCTTATTTTTGTGTGTAATGACTAGAGAGTAGTGTTGAATTTTTAATCCCACCAGTCGTGCAACCACCAACAGTTTTCGCAATTCCTACTTCAACACATGCTACTACAGTTTGAATTTTTTAATCCCACTGCAAGCAATTCAAAGAAGAGGGATTCTAATGGAGATACCATCCAGAAGTTTTGTCACAGCAACTATCACAACTATGAATGTTTTGGGGTAACTACTGCTCTAGAGTACAAAATGGCAAAAGACTGAGAGATAGGGCTACCTGGTGCTGGAAGCCTCCAAGCAATACTAAGGAGTGCACAAAGCAAACATCATATCTGCTGCCAGAAGAAACTGAACCARAGTCAACTTTCAAGTCAAAGAACCACATGACAAAGGTGCTGTTTCATTGTGGAACAACACAGCCTTGGTTTGATTTRCAGAGGAATGCATGGTTTGATTGTGAAATTGGTCTATGGCCTTTTGTTGCAAAAGAACCAGCAAAAAGAACCTCCGTTAACCGTCCCAAAGGAACGCTAGTAACAAAGCCACAGAATGTTAACTGTGAAGTGTACAACAAGCAAATGATGATGGAGAAAGTACTACTGCCTGCAATCCACAATAAGTGGCTCAAGGGGGCTGACCTTGGTCCCCCTCCTGGTGGTGAGATTATCATTCAGCAAGAGGATAATGCGAAGCCTCACAAGCTGACTATCAGAGCTGATATTGCTACTTAAGCTGTGGCAGATGCAGGCTGGAACATTCGTGTGACCACCCAACCACCAAATAGTCCTGATTTCAATGTACTTGACCTTGGATTCTTTAATTCTATTCAAAGTTTGCAATAAGAAGCAAGAATCAAAGGAAATCAATCATTTGATCGCCAATGTGGAGGAAGCTTTCAATGAATTCAAACGTTAGACTATGAATAATGTGTTTTTGTCGCTTCAATCTTGTATGGTAGAAGCTTCTCTTGGTGTTAAGGGTGACAACAATCATAAGCTGCTTCTGCATCAACAAATGGGAAAAGCAAGTCTGTTAGGCAGCAGAGAGAATGCCTCCCAACTTTGATTATTTCTTGTTGTGATCCTTCTTGTTCCACCATTGTTGAGGGAGGTCGAGTCCTACTAGCTAGCTCAGCAGGCTGAACAAGAGGCCCAGCAGCAAGCCACCAGGACTACAGCAGTAGTAGTASTACTACTACTAGTATCGTTAGAATTGTATTAAATGTACAGGAAAAATCCTGATAGTGATAAGAAGTGAATGTTGGTACTATTCGAACGCAACCCTACTGTGGCTATGTTACTAGGGACAATCAGTCATGGACGGCAAAAAAGGTCACATTGGACGGTCATAGATGGAMGGTCATAGATAGATGGAGGAAGTAAATGGTACGATGTAACTCTTACGTAACGTATGATTCTATGCCTATCGTACTGGTATCTTAGTTTGTACCACCAAGCTACGAAGAGTACATAAGCCTGCAATAGTATCGAGGGCAGCTTCAGTAGAAGAAACTGGTTATCAGTCAGATAGTTGTCATCGAAGGCACAGATAATGATGACATCATTTACGTATTTACCTCTCTTTGGTGTCAGTCTACGAAGAGAACGATTACGTACGTACCGGTACGAGTACACCACATGATGTTATTATCACCGTGTACAAGAACTACTAATACATACTTGTACTTGAACGCAATCCAAAAGGAATCTTGGATCTAAAGTGTCAGACAAGGTGTCACTTCATGAGGCTTACTTCCTGAACTAACGCACCTCGAAAGATTTTGCCTGGTACTTCGCTTTGTTCTATGCTTTCCTCCTCTAAAATGATGGGAAGTACGTAGCACCTATTTTTCAAGGCAATTTTATCGGCACGAGGTTGAGCCCTGTTGCTCTCCGCACATTTACACGTCGAAAACGGTCCATTTGAAAATCCATGAGGCGCAATCTTTCAAAACTCTTTCTGGAACGGCGCATAATCTTTCAATCGAGAAAACTAACAATAGGCTAGTAATAGCATATTATTACTCCGTATAAGTTCACCTTGAAGTCATGGGCACCATCTTTTACCCCGACCTATTTCCATATGAAGAGCCAAACTTGCCGTGGGCCGATGGAGAGAGACCTGATCGGTCCACTCTGAATCCTTACGGTTTTTGGAATGGAAAGTATGTCAAAGATGATGAACCCCTATGCCGTTATACGATGCCGCTCTACTTGTGCAGCCTCTGCGGTGACAACACTTCACCAGATCCTACTGGAATTGAAAAATGGTCCGTGATCATAGCACACTGGGGGCCATTTCCAATCGGCATTTTTGCCTTGTGGTGTGTTTATGTTAGGTTCGATCTTCTGAAAGAGAGAATCTATTCTCCGTTTCTCCTTCTGGTTTCGATTTTCAATCTAGGAGGTAAGTATTTTTGCGTCTGCAAGAGTTGGCTGCTCGCTCGTTTCCGACCGGACTATCAATCCACGCATTGAAAACGTTGGGAGCTAAGGTTCCGTTAATCCTTGTGGCTATCTCTGTGCACCCTGACGACTTATAGGTCGTGGACTCTACAGCCAAGCCCCGTACTGACTCACCCTGCTAGACCCCCAGGGCGTCGTCGGTGATCTAAATCCCCCCGAAGCGACCAGCGCAGTCCTTGATATTATGCAGTCCCACTCCTGATTGATTTTATTCTATTCCCTTCCGCCTCTAACAAGACATTGTCCTCGTGTAATTTTACTTTTGTCTCTTCGAAAGTTGGGAGTATGGCCGAAGCTGACAGCCACTACTTCACCATGAATTGGAATGCTTGCTACGACTCTGCAGAAACCTTTGCCAAATTGTACTTCTACATCTTTATTGGTTCTGGTTTTGCTATTCAGTGTCTTTCATTGAGGAAGGCAGGTGTCCCACTTATTCGCACACCTTCCGGTGCCTGTGATTGGTTCTTTTTTGTCCTCGATTTGCTTTTGATATTCTTCACCATTCTTACCCCAATCGTTTGGGCTCTGATCGCGCAAAAACCGGCAACGACAATGTTCATTGTAACGCAATCTATAGCTGCGATTTGTTGTATTCCACGCGTCTACTCAAATCTTGGCCCCTCGACAATCCATCTTGTTGGTGGAATTCTGTGTCAAGTAATTGCCGTTGTTGGAGCCATTCCAATTGTAGACTGGTTGACGTTCACCGGAAATCAATACATCCATGTTCTCCTCGCCTTTACATTTGTATTGAATGAAGGCGGTATTTTTTACCTAGTCTACATCATGGTGGATCCAAAAAAAGCTGAGGCTGGGAGAGGAGAAAATGCACCTTTGATTTGATTGGTTAACAAAAGAGAAGTATTGACGTATCATTGTTTTTTGAGATTATTTGAAGAGGGCCCACAGAACGACATATTTGGCAAAGAATAAGTCATAAAGAAGTATTACTAGTAATTAGAACAAAGAAATGAAAGTGAATCATAGGACAAAGCCCAAGGTGCTAGTCATGGAAGTAGTATTTCCTAGAACAAATAAGTGAGACTTCAATTGTCATTTGAGACAACATGTTGACTTCATAGTCTGCTTGTTGCATCATTTTATRTGCCGCTGGTGCTGATTTGTGGAACTCTTACAGCAGCAGTGGCACTACTAGTAAACCTCAACCCCAACCCCAACCCCTACAGCACTACTACCATGCTATCAGCAAACAACTGCTGAGCTGAATGGGTCCTCAGAGATTAGTAGGTCAAGTGTTTAAACTATCACACTACTAGTAGTACTAGTAGTAGTACTACTACTTCTGGTAGTACTGGTATATACCAATAATTAAAGCCTTTAATTGCTGGTACATATTCTGAGAATATGTACCTCATGGCACTGGTGGTGGTGTCTGACCCTTACTACTACTGTTGTTGTGCATTTCTTCTGGTGACAACATACAGAGATTTATCCTTTGTAGTAGTAGTAGTAGTAGTAGTAGTAGTAGTAGTAGTAGTAGTAGTAGTAGTAGTAGTAGTAGTAGTAGTAGTAGTAGTAGTAGTAGCAGTAAAACTACCCTTATTTTCAAATTAAGAATTTCTAACACAATCCTGCACATCTAGTGACATTTGATTGATGTCGAGACCGTACTTGCAATTCTTTCCTCCTGCTGACTGTATTGGTGAAAAAGGGATCATGTGTTTCTGATCTTGATAAATTCTTTTTGTCACCCTTGTTCCAAGAATGGTTTTCTATTGAAACTGCAACAAGCAGTAGATAAAAAAATCTTGTTCTTGATTCTGTCTGTACTACCACTAGTAATGAACAAGGAATATTCTTTTCACCCTTGCACTCACCTAGTTTTTGCACACTAAAAACTATTTGCCATGACGAGCCAATCACCATGAGGATAAGGCGGGAAATTGTTGAATGTCTTCTGTTGGGAACTGGACAGTACCAGATATTTGTAATAAAATAACCCCTAAAATTAACAATTTTTGACCCCTCACTACCTGTAACTTCCGCAGACTAGTTCTAAGSCGACAAAGCATCATTAAGCATCCCAATGACCTGGATCTTTAAGTAATTGTATCATCTTGGTCTGGGTGCTTAGTCTGGTGGTCTAAAGTTGTTTTTTGATAGAGTTCTGGCCTATTTTCTAACCAGCAGCCGGTCTCCACTGGCCAAATTTGGCCATACCGGCTGTTAATGGAGAACCGGGTCCCCCTTGGCCCCTAATCATGTAACAATGACACACAGCACTCTTCTTAACACTATGACCGAGCATATGATCCCCAAAGGGGATCTCATTTGAGCCAGTTCTTGAGCACTTTTAATGGCCTCAATAACACTGTTTGTGGTCAAAAAGTGACCGAAAACTCGTAGATCTATGTAGGATCAGCACTGAATACTGGGCTTCAAAATTAACCGTGATTTTAGTAGTAATAATTTTGGCGTTTGAGTAGAATGCCTTTTTTCTATGTAGGGCGTGGTAGGCTTTTTACGGTTAACGCACTTTATATCGAATTAACTAGTACGTACCAGCAGTACCATACCGAAATGCCGGTAAAACGTTCTGATACCGGTACATCAAATAAAAATTGCTTCTTCTACTAGTTTTTTTGTACGGTACCAGTAGTTGCAATTTTTAGTCACACTTCGGAATTTGTTTTCTCGAGTTTTTATCACTTTCGTGCTTGCACGATACTCCACCTTGCTCATCYGCATTGTCAGAAGTTCCCAACCTGTTATCCCCAATCATGCTTAGGGCAACATTAAAATGGAGGGATGAAAAGACATGGCCAGTCTTGCTCTACCGTCGAGAGAGTGAYGGATGGAAAAAGCAAGAATTTGAGTCGTCGTCGTTTACAACAACTTCCACTAGAAATAATCGGCATCACCCTAGGGTTACCTCGGTTGGTCTCCGAAAAGAGTGCATCATTTTCCCTGCTCTTCGTCAGAAATTCTCTTTAAAGTCGGAAACAGACCAAGGCACTGTCATTCGTCGCGGCGACAAGATCCTCTTGGTTTCAAAGCGTCGTGCACGCGCAATGCTCCTTCAATTTCAGTCATTGGAAGATTGTTTAGAGTTCTCCGACAACTTTGTCCAATTGAATCCAAGACTTCCGTCTAAACCACCTTCAAGCTATAACTATGAGAGTAACTTTGCGTCACGAGATCATTCTTGTGAGAAACAAGACAGCGAGAATAATCAACGAACAGTGAATGACGAAGACCACAAACAGGTTGTATCTTGGGTTGTGAAAATGCTTCACGACAAGAACTTCTTGGGCTATGTTGAGAAGATCGAAAACTACATTGCAGAAACCGAAGATGGATTGCAAATTTTGCAAKGATTAGAATGCAGGGAACTTTCGTCGACATAAATAGATCCTTACCTATTCCTCGGTTCTAGCTAGTATAGAAAGATTTGAAGACAAATTGATTTCTATTTACGCTAATGGGCGGACGCATAATACATCGAAAAATAAAATTGAAATAAAAAGGCACTAAATGCAGTGTTCATTATTAGAACGCAAACTTCTTTTCCATCCTACATAAGACAAAAGCATCTGATCGTTAGAAWACAAGGGCGACTCGAAATCTTTCCGAATGAATATTTGGTAGGCATCGGCTGCGTAATTCCCGCAATTGAAAAGTTGCTTCACTTCCGTCCGCGTCAGTTCAAACTCGACTCCTTTCCGATCACCGCGGTTTTTAGCTGCGATCGTTTCAAGATCTTGCAACGTGTCAATGAGGTAATTTTTTCTGGCCAATAGCGCTACATAGTCCCTGGAAAGCTGCACAAATGCTTTGGCCTTAGAGCGACCCAACCCTGCCGGTCGCACCAGAGCGAAGACAAAAAGACGAACAGCTTCTTCGTTGTTCGCCGCATCSTGCACAACCGACTCTGCCGTTGSCCACTTCTGAAAAATATGAAACAAAGTTCCGTCAAGATTCTGTTTTCGTTGGGTCTTGTTTAATAACATTGTGCAAATAAGGACCCGCCAAGGATCTTCTGGAAAAAGTTCTTCCAGCAAACCAAATGGACTTTCCACTGATTTGGAAGTAACTTCGTGTTTTTTTTCGTCTGTTGTAAATTGCTCGCATGTGCTYAATGTAAAAATCTGGCCATAATTTTTGTTCAGAATATCACSTTCGCCAAGGATAGAGGAGCGCGCTTTTTCGAAACTCAGGAAGGACTGCTTTTCAATATTAGCGGATATGATAGAACACATTTCGATAGGGATTGATCTCAACATACCTATTGAAGCAGTATGAATATACACATGTACATACACGATCTTACTCACCTTCCTAGATTTGAGTGATACAAACTCTATTCGAGGGAGCTGAACTGGTAATAGCTTCGCCGATTTGCTTATCGCATTCTCTTCCTTTCGAGTTCTTGATGAACTGCTGTCTTGGTTTGGTTCCATCTCGTGAACCAAGCGACACGTCCAGTCATTCAACACCTCACCGATAGGCACTAGCTTTTTCAGCTTCTTTCTGAGTAACATCCATTCACGGCTCGGAGCGAAGGCACGCAGATAGCATTGATTTGGRCATAGATGACGCAGTAAGTGTGCTTCGGCCCATTGGCCGACTTGCTCGACGCAAACGGATTTTTTATCCTTTCTCCGAATGGAAGTCGATTTCTCACTGGTGAATTTCTGATTTGAAATGCCCGCATCAAGTTCCTTTTGAAAGATGGGACAAGCTCGGAAATGCAGGAATGCATCCTCGCGAAGTATTTTAACACACGTTTTGCATACATTTCTCATGCTTTCGGATTGAGAACTTAGCTGCGAGCAMTTCGAACTAATATCCTGATAAGTGCTTCTGCTCATCCAAGTGTATACCAATGGTCCCAATGACACAACGGATCCATAAGCAGAAGACGGCGAGCGTAAAAAGTAATCACTTGTCGAGTCGGGCGATGCAATAGATCGGGTGCTATMATCGTTCGAGAATATCGAATAAGTGCCAATTTCGTCTTCCTTGTTTCCAGTTATTTTGGGACGCAAATCACCAGTGGCCTTTCTATGTCTTTTGGCGCCCTCTTTCTTCGTTCCATTTGTGGCTGCATGACTTGTGTCGAACTGGAAAGAGAATTTCAAAACCTTTGAAAAATGCCGACTTGTAACCGGATCTTTTTTCCTCCGCTTGTTTCGTGAAGCGTTCGTTTTTTCTTGATGTGCCGAGGTGGGASCCATAATTCCTGATGGCATGTTCTTTCGCATGTTTTGTTCATTTTCGTSTCTTCGAAATTAGAAGAGCTCTATTCAAAATGCTTTCATTTCGAAATTGCTGGTCCTGGCGTTAGCATTTGCCATTTACTTCCAACTTCCTTTCCCTGTCTCTCTTTCTATGGTGGTAATRAGCGGACTTGTCTTCGAAGTCTAAATAATTTAACTTAAATGTACGGTAAGWACTTGTACCGTATCGTACGGTAAGGAAGACGAAASGAGGAAAATATTTGCGATTTTTGCTTTACAGAAATCAGATCAAAATTCAGCAATAGATTACAGTATTATGAATGTACGGTACGTACGTATCCTGCATACYAGGGGCGGGTCATACATTGAAACCTGAAACCCCGAATATCGCAGTACTTCTTGTAACTTRTTTGACCTTRTGCGATAAAAGTCTTGAGSTGGGTCATAGTCATAGTCTTTTCCGACAGTACGTACGTACCWCAAACAGCGTAGAATAATACATTACTACAGCATCACTGGATAGCAATTATGTATCACTTTACAATTACGGATGAATGACAGACGTAAATTTAACACCATTGATTGCGGATCATTTTTTCTTTTCGGCCTCGGCMTTCGTTACGGATCAGAGTKTTCCAGAAAGAWAGCGACAAGTAGACAACGTTCATGCGATGTGAGATTCCATGSTAACAACTTCATCGTGTTTCCTCTTACAGAATTTAGAATACCGGTACGGCCCGTCAACATTTTTAAGTTGCTTCTAAATCTTCATTTCTTTCAAAACAAAGAGAAAATCAACGATGAMCTCGTCGAAGAAATACAAGCTCTTTTCAAAGGAAAATGCTGAAGGTGGAAAGGCGACGTGTGCCTTCTATCAGTCTCCGGCTGGATGTCGAAACGGTGATAATTGCAAGTTCTTACACGAAAAAGCTCCGTCTACAACTGCAGTGAAAGTAGAATTATCAGATGATTCCAGTATGAGTTCCGAGAGTGAGGACGAAGCGCCTGTCAAAGTTCAAACCCAAGTGAAGAAAGAAAAAACTCCTCAAAAGCACGAAACAGAGCAACGGAATAAAAAGAAAAAGAGGAAGTCCATGGACGATGGAGACATATTTTCTGCTCCCAAGAATGCTAATCACGGTAAACCTAGAAAGCAACAAGCTCCTTCTAGCAACAAAAAATTGAAACCGTCTACCCCTTCATCTAAGCCTACCACACCTGCCACTCCGAAAGTCAAGGTCGAGAAACAGCAACCAGCGGCTTCTACAAATAGTTTCAGTAGCTTTGTTTCGAACTTGCCTGTCGCCGCGTTCTCGATACCCGGCGTCACTACTCCTGTGAAAAAGGAACCTGAAGTTGTTGCACCGACAAAAGCTCYAGAAGAGAAGAAGACGCCAAAAAAGAAAGGGAAAATTCTACCCACGTCCACGGCAGTTGGTCGAAAATGGCAAAAATCTATCATCGAAACCCGCAAACACGATCGCTACGATAACTCTCACAACTTTGATAGATACAAAGAACTCGATGCCGAAAACAATATCGAAGCGACTTGGTTCAAAGCGAAGCCATACGGTCCTTGGTGTGAATCCAACCCACAGGCAATCGCCATTGACTGCGAAATGTGTGAAACTCAGGACCCACTTACGGGGGGCAAGAATTCCAAGGCCTTGTGTCGTATTAGTGTTGTAAATGCTGAGAACCCAGAGGAAGTGTTGTTGGATACTCTTGTCAAACCTGCGTGGCCAGTCACTGACTATAGGTCACGAATCAATGGAATTAAGAAAGAACATTTGGATAWTGTGGAATTCACCCTTCGACATGCTCAAGCATTCATGTTGAAATTATGCAGCCAAGAAACCGTGATTGTCGGGCACGCTGTCTCAAACGATCTTGTGTCTCTTAAAATGGAGCACGACGTGATTTCAGACTCCTCTTTCCTCTTCCGAGCCAAAGACGCGCCGACTGCTAGTCCAAGTCTGAAGGATTGTGTCAAAACCATTCTCAAGAAAGATATGCCTGAGACGCATGACAGTGTAAACGACGCGAGGAAGGCACTGGAATGCGTCCTGGAATGGATTAAAAATGATGGCAAGGTTGAAGAGATCGAACGCACTGCTAAGTTTCCCAAAACGGGACATCAACTCTTCATCCATCGCATTCCAAAAGAATGCAAGGAAGAGCATTTGACCAGCATGTTCCTGAAACATACGACCATCGAGCCAATTGATATTGAAGAAATACAGTTCGCTGGAAATTCTGGAAAAACCCATGTGAGCTTTAAGTCTCCAAGGCATGCGAACCTTGCCTTCGAGACTCTCGATGGCAACGCAGAAGAAGAAAAATCAGGCCGTCTTCAAAAGAAGGTCTACCTTCGAAATGGAAATTATATCCGAGTGAGGAAAATGGTCCACGCAAAACGCCCAAACAATAATAATAAGAACAAGGCTACGGACGGAAACAATATCACCAAACCATCTCCTTGAAAAATCGAAGCAACTTGATTGCCTCGTTCCACAAGTTAAAAACTGTCAGATGCAAAAAGCATACCGGCACAAACTGCAAAAAAGCACCCCCTCTATCCCTAAAATAACAATTTCCTCCTATGGATCCCCTTTTATAGAAGATAAGGCATTAAATTGCCAGCTTGAAATTTCACCCCCCAAGCAGATTGTGTGAGGATAATGACTCCCGAATAGCTATTGAATAACCTCACTTTCTATTGCGTTCATCAGCTTTTCACAGATTGAGGGCATCACTGATATTTTGACGCAATCATTGTGTTTCATTCACACTCTTGACGCAATGGGTTTGCACTACAGGCCATGCATACTTCCTTTGCTTGGTCAATGAACGATTGCGAAAATTTGTTCTTGAAAAATGAATTTTATGGCTCTTGTTGGATCAGAAAATCAAGGCGTTTGAGATATGGGGGACAAATAAACTTGGTTTTTCTTAGCATATACACCATGAGAATTATTTGGTATGTCAAGGTTCCAATATTTTCAAAAGCCTTWGCCAATGAATATGGATTTAAGTGACGATCTGCAGGTTACGCTTTGGCGTGCCGTGTAACAATATTTTGTTGCCTGGCTTTTTTCACGACCTACATCAAATAGAATGTAGGCAGATTGTTTTGAAAACTTTCTCCACGTAGTTGAGTCCATAAGGAAGAAAGCTCAATTCCAAACTTGCGTTCTTTTGAATACATCAGCGATGAAGAACCGAGAAGATACGAAAGAGCCATGCTATATCTGTGCTGTTGTTTTAGTTTCCCTTRCCAGATGAATCTTCAATGATGCGTCTTGTTATCTTGTTACATTACTATTGGTCCTCTGCTAGAGAACGAGTACTTTCCTGCTACCAAGCCGAAAGTCAAACATACACTTTTCTTCAGTTGCCTGCTCTCCAAAAGGGGCATGTTTGGGGGTAAAAACTGCAAATGTTTTTAGGTGCACGTTTCGGCAGATGACGTTACATCAGGATTTTTGATTTCTGATTTCTTCCTCTAAACTGACTGGTCTGATGTATCTGATGTAGCGTACCTGGTACCGTACGGTAGGTACCTGGTACTTACACGGTGGGAAGCGAGGAAGAGCAGCGACTGCAAAATCGCAGAACTCCAGTTGCTACCTTTTCCCTTGCAATCGTCACATATCACGATGGTGGTAACGACACATTTAGTGGGTCAGGTTTCAGCTGCGTTGCCCGTTCAGGGGTTATCGGTGCTATCGTACAATGTGCTTTTGCCTAACTCCATTGATGGGTGGTGGACATACAAAATGTACAACGACCCGAAACACTTGGAGTTGATGGAACCATGTGCCCAGAATACTGGTGAGGGTCCAAGTCCCTTTTCGGTATCATCGTGGGAGTACCGCCGCGATCTACTTAAGGAGCGAATTGGTTCGATTAGCGCGGATGTAGTTTGCCTCCAAGAAGTCTCTCCTGAATCTTTTGAACAAGATTTTGATTTTATGCAAGATTTGGGCTACGACGAGTTTGCGATGTTCAAACGGGGGCGCTTCCGACCCGCGACATTTTGGAAAACATCGGAATGTAGACTCGTGAACGATCCTGTTCACAAGGATAGGAGTCTCATCACAGCTTTTGAACGCCAAATGGCAGAACCCAATGAACATGACGAGCAAGAAGACCAGCAACCACCCTGGTACGTCGTGAATTGCCACTTACAAGCAGGACCACAGGGACCAAGACGGGTGCGCCAAGTAGTCGACGCTATGAAAGGAGTCATGACATTGGCTAGAAAGCAAAAGCTGGAAACTAAACCTGAAGATACAGCACGCGTGATTGTTTGTGGTGATTTCAATGGGGGGGCCGAGTCGGGCTCAATTCGACTTCTCGAAGATGGATATGTTGACGAAACGTTTATCGAAGATGGTGCCCCGGTAACGTCGAAACGGAAAGCATTGCCTTTCACGACACCATTTAAAGACGCTTCAGCGTCTGTTGATAGTCGACCACCACCACCAACCCTCGTGGTGGCCGAGCTTATATCTAATATTGTGGAAACAACCGAATCTGCATACCAAGATCCAAAACTGTCACAGGATATGATCGAGAGACTTGGAAGAATCTACAAAAAGTTTGCGAACACAGCCGACGGAGACATGAACAAGGAGGCGGTTGAGAGATGGTTGATTTGTATCAACAAAAAATTAAAAAGAGGGGACGAGTATCGRAATGCCGCGAATGCAATGGGATGGAAAGACCCAAATCCAGACGACCCCTGGGAAGTCCGAAAGAAAAGAGCTGAGCTACCAGATGACGGGATTCTGACTCTATCTGGATTTGTAGAAGTGTATCAAAAGGAATTATCTGGCGGAAAATTTTGGGGTATAGCACACGATATGTGTGTCCTCGGGGAACCTCTTCCCGATGCTGGTTTGTTCACATCTCGATTTGATCGCATTTACTATAACAGCAAGAGCATCAAACCAACTTCTGTCACAGACACARCATCGGACAAGCCGTGTCCAAACGATAAGGAGGCGTCAGATCATTTGCCTGTAGCTGCTTCTTTTGCCGCTTTATGAAACCTGCGATGATCTCTACTCGGGTGCTATTTTACTTTGTTTTTATTATTTACACATACGAATAATTCTTACCCGCAGCTAAATTAATTTTGATTTCGCTTTTTCAAGAGATGCCGACRTYGGCTCTAGTATAGACATTCGATTCTAAAAACTATTCTGGCGGTGATTGAATCCAGAAAATCAGTGTGTCTACGATTTACTTATTATTACTGATAYACATCATCATCGTAAGGATTTGGTATATCCTGTTTCGGGCCTGGCATTGGTTGGCCATTGAGGTCAAATTCAACATCTTCCAGTCCCCACTGCGACAGTTCTGCCGGCAACAAACTTCGGTCTCTCACTACTCGAATGAATTCCGGTGCTTTGGCGCTACCCATCACCGCCTTGCCGACGATGACGCCATCATACCCCACCGCCAAATGTCGTTTCATTTGCTCCGGTGTTTCGATCCCACCCCCAGCTAAACAGATAATAGGCCCACCACTTCCTGGGAACAAGCCCGCTAACTTAATTGCCTGCTCGGGATACATTTGCTGTGCGACTCGATCGTAGTTTGAAACCAAAATGTTTGTGGCCATGGCATCGAGTGCTCGTTGAACTTCGTTATTGGTATGGCATTCCACAATTGTTTCGAGACCAATCGTAGTGGCAAGGTCCAAAAAGTTGTCGAGAGCTGGACCCAACACAGATGCAATCAGTAGAATCCCGTCGCAACCAGCTTCCTTTGCAAGTCCAAGTTGGATCTCATCTACAACGATGTCCTTCATAACAACTGCTGCTGTGTCGCTCGCTTTGCGTACAGCATTGACGGCCGACTTCAGTTCAGAAATATCACCTCCATAGGCTGGATAATCAACGTTCACAAACACTACATCAGCGCCCAATCGAACCATTGCTTCGCACACCATAGCTGCATTGTCGAAACGACAAAATGGCTTTTCTCCTGGTCTCGACAATGATTTGCGCTTGACGTCGACACAAAAACATGCTCGTCGCATTGTCATTTCTCCCAAACCATTGTCCATTAGTTTTTGCTTGCGGGCCATCTCTTCTTCTGAAAGTTCTTCTTCGTTGTTCCGGAATGGATCATCGTGGACACGTCGAAGTGCTTTGGCTAATTTCATCGAACTTTGTGTTTCTTGGGCGTAAGACATTGCCATACGAACAGGATCTGCAGACGATTTGTGTTGCTGTTTGACACCCCTCATTTCGTATTCTTTGCGATGAACAGCAGCATAGAGATCCTCCGGACGGGAGGATTGATGCAAGTTGGTCGTTGATAGTTTCCCTGTTTCAAACTGAAACATAGGCTTGCTGTTCTTCATTGCGTGCTGTTGCTGTTGTGAAAGCAAGAAACCTGTCGTATATGTTGGAGCAATCGTTGCCAGAAGACAGCTCCAACCAACGAATGATAGGATGGACATTTTGGATTGTACTCTTTCGATCTATCCTCGATGTAAACTACGCAAGAGTTGCTAATAATAGTGCAGTACTTTGTACTTGAAAACGGTTGCGATGAGTGTGCAGAGCGCGATAGGCTCTCTCGTCGACTTATGATCTGTTGATGAGTCGAAATGCAGGTATCACAATCGTAGATTATTAATTCGAAGTTTGCTACGAAACGTRAGGAAGAATTTTTTTGGTTGATGGCCTGAGTTGATAAGTCAARGCTCATAACCTGTTTTTCTGAGAGTGAAAAATGGCTTGACTCAATTGACTCGATTTCATATTACAGTACGTATCGTAATACGTACAAATCCATACGAATTGCGCTTCTCATCATTTTTACTCGTCGTGTCATGATGTTGTCAACAAACCGTCATCGATCGATCACGAAACGATTCTCGTTCAGTGAGAATTCGAAACTGCAACATTTTCACAGTATGTATGACAAGAGCATGTCATAGTGAGGAGCAATCAATGATCATCAATCACAGATTTTGCCAAAGCGGAGTTAAGAATTCATCAGGATCGCTTTTGAGAATACATTGAATCTTAAAGAGCGCTCATAATAAATCTAGACGCAAAATGATACGCAAACTCTGTACTTTGTACCTGGCGGTTGCTTGTTCAACCGTAACCGACCAAGCATCGTCTTTCGTCACAACAACGTTGACGAAAATGAAAACAATGCGCATAGTAGCAGAACGGCAAGGAAGCCAAAAACCAATAAAGCAACAACCTATTGGTTCTTCAAATCTTCCCTTGCTTTTTGCTACGCCCTTGGACGAGGAAAAGGCAGGCAACAAGAATAACACGGAGCAATGGGATCACGAAGAATCACTTTTAGTGATGAGTCTGAGTCCTCTGCCCGGTGTGTCATGCGAGGATAGTTTCTCGAGGRTATCGCAATACATCCAAGGATTCCCTATTGCTGCTGTGCTGCCTGTTCAGCCACTTCAAGCACTTCCKACCGGCGATGGAGGCCTGGAAATCAAGTTCTTGCGCAGAACAAAGAAGATCGGCAGCGTCGTAGACGGAGGAATGAGATTTTTTGTACGTAGACAAAATGGAAGRAAAAAAAMCGATCGAATCGAGATCGTCATTAAAAGAATCTCAGAGGGCCAGTCGGCTCCAAATCTGTTCGCAGAGAAAGYCATCGCCCAGACCTTTACCGAGGGCATTGCAATGGGTGGAGATTATTGTGATGACAATGGCAAGAGAAAGAATTCTTTGRTTAGGGTTCCCAAAACCAGAATCGCATCCCCCACCAAAGACAAGGCTAAAATTCAAAGCGTTTTCCACAAGTGGGTCGGGATATAAATAAGCAGAAAWGTGAACRACGAATGTACGCCCGCTCTGCATTGAAGGTTGCCTTCCACCTTCAACCTATTAGGTACATTCATGACCTTAAGCACTGACACCAAAGACCTTTCTCAGCAACGAGCTGTACTTGCTGGGTTTCGACCATGAGTTCCCGCCCTTTGGATCAATGCGTCCCGAGCATTAAAAAATTAGATCTTTATCTAACAGTATGGAGTAGTGTGAAAGTAGTAGGATTGAAAYATTAACCAGTGGTTTGTCTATAGCGATCAGCAAAATCCTGTTCACCTGAAATCGGGGGAGGAGCTATCAATCAGTCAATAGAAATCGAAAATTGAAAAAATAATGCGGAATGATCCATGTTTTTTCCGCAGCGTTTCAAATTGCAGTAATTCTTCATTAAAAAAAAATTTGTTTGTTTTTAGACTTCCTCGCATTGCTGTTTTCAGACAATCGCCCCACGAGTCAATGAAATGTACGGTATTCGTACTGTTTTTTTTTTGCATTGTTTGCATTGAACACTGAAAACACGATCGATCGACCTTCCGAACAACCCTCCGGGAAAWATAGAAGTAATTGGGTCGCTAGCCTAAATAATACTACAATACGTTCTGAAATGTACAACAGTGCATACGAGTACCGGTATGTACTGTACAGATTCTACCTATGTTTTGTGCTCTCTACCTCCAGTTTCGTACGTGTTTTACAGTAAATCCGATTACAATAAGACTGGGAACAAATATACAGACCTGACACTGCACTTGAGACAGCTGCTACAACAGGCATTCTCSATCGTTGGCGGAAGCAACGAAGTCAACGGTATCGTGCCACCCCTCCATTTTTCCGTCCCAATTACTCATCACCCGAGAGGATTAAAATGGGGTGGATAGAAAACGGACAGACGTATCGAGATTTGTCGTATGAAACAGCCGAGGATGATGCTTTAGAAGAACGAGAGAACGAGATTTTCTCTCCAACCGAGTTGGTGATATGGTTCTCTATTTTGTCACCGACCTTCTTCGTCGTTGCACTCTTGATTATTAGATGCAATTGGGACTGCCGGGAGTTTCAGGAATGGAATKCCATACGTTTGGYTATGCCGGGTTTGTGCGTGTTCTTGTGCATTCTAAATGCTACGATRGCGTATGACTRCGAAGGAACGAAAATTGCGTCGCATTGGAACATTCCCATTTACATGATGTCGTCTACCATTGCCCCAGGTAAGTGGTTCCTATGATTCAAGCGAATCGAATGAATTCATGTGTTTGGCTAGTGTTAACATTTTTCACAAAACAAAATCTCCGCGACTAACCCATAATGAATACGTAATATTGGAATTTTGCTATCCCCCGTATTGTTGTTGTTGCTCGTGCTGCTTTGCACAAAGGCATCTATGTTTTCACATTTGTCATGACATTCTTAGCCCACAGGACCAGGTCTATACCATTTTGTCTTATTCACAGAGGGCCGGGACGACACGAAACGGGAGAATCGCGATTAGACGAAGACGACGAAGTCTATCAGCCGCTGGTGCGGCCAGCTATCCTGGTAGTGTTTTCGCGGCTATTCGCGCTGATCCTGCTCCTTGTCACTTTTCTCATTGATTTGAATGCCCTCAGTGATGATGTGCTGGTTGGACGAACCGGATGGGCATCGGTGCTAAATAATCCCGAGGGCAGCAACACTCTCGCGATGGCTTTTTATCTGCTTCCGATGACTTTGGTTTCATTTCTTTGCCTGTACTTCGGGTGTCTACTCTGGCGATATGGAAATGAATTTTCTATGGTTGTCCCCACTTCCTCYGCCAATGCTTGGGTCTGTCCCGTGGTTGGATCATTGGCTATGATCGTGGGACAGATGTTTGGGCCCGATTTATTTCTCATTACWAGCAACACCGGAATATTGATCTATATGATRGCCATGACAAGGACGTTGTATGAAATCCGTTACGATATCACACAGGCTGGGGAGCTAGGTCAGTTCTTGACTGCTTTAGAAAACACACACAGAAGAAAAGACCAACGTACTCCATCTGGAAGAATCGTGGCGAATGAATCCGAGGGTGCCTCAACTGATTTGAATGGTGCCGTTGATGAAGAACTCGAGGAAGCAATGGCTTCTGTGAGGGGGGCAGCTTTAACCTGACCCGTGAAGCAAGTCCAGGGTGGGGAACAGARCAGAGTAAGGAGCAGCAATCGGAAATTTGTGAAAAATCTCACAGAAAAATATCGAGAGTTGCAATCTCTCAAACATCACGGCATCTACATTTGGTCAAGTTCATACATGGATATTGTTCTTTCAGACAGACATCTAGGGGACCCACAATGTGCGTTCTTCTATTTTATTGTAATTTTAGTGTTAGAAGTTAAAATRGAAACACCGATACCTTCGTGTATGCATTCACTGCTCAACTGCAACTTTCTCTTCTTACAGAGGATGTTAAAATATTTGAAGTATATTTTKTGAGTGTCCAACACGACGCGACCAGAGGAACGGAGTTCGGGATGTTTCTTCGATCAACGCCGCTGTCTCTTTCGGAAGAGAGGATGTCTCTTGGATGTATTCATTTCCTTGTACCTCATTCCCGATCCACCAGATACCTGGGACATGGACATCCCACCCGTTCGTTTCGTACGTGCATCCGCCATGTGGGCTCCGTCCGGATTGCTCTTCCGTATGGCTGCATCCTCGGCTCGCTGTTCCTTATCCAAGTCGGTTTCGGAGTTCATCACCTTCCGCAACATATCTCGATCGTCCGCGGCCGTGCTAAAGGCATAGCTATTGTCCGTTCCTATAAGATTTTTCGCGTCCTCTGCTGCTTTTTCGCAGAGATTGGTGACAATTTTGAATGTGTAACCTTGRTCAATCAAATATTGCTGCCGTTTCGCAGAGTAAAACATCTCTTGGGTGTCCGAACTAACAAGAGTGTAAAAGAAAGCATTGAAGGAGCTTTTGTTKGAACCATCTGTTTGGGTGTAGGATTTGGGTCGCAAAATTCGACCCAGTCTCTGTGCTTCTTGCCGTCGACTTCCAAAGTGACTGGATACTTGGACAATAACGTTCGCCTCGGGAAGATCAATGGAGGTGTCACCAACCTTCGAAATGCATATAGTTCTCAGCGCATCGGTTGCTCGGAATGTACCAAGAATTGCCTGCCGTTCTCTCTCTGGTGTTTCTCCATAAATCAATGGTTTCTTGAGCATCTCGGCGTATAATTTCAGAGAATACACCAAATCAGAAAACACGATGATCTTGTCGCCCTGTGCACGTGTAGTAGAAAAGGAGGCAAATTAATCAAATCAGTTGTTTGTGTGCGAGAAACCCAGGACTCAACCAAACAACGGCGAAAAAGCAACGAAGGATAATCAAAAKATACAAGAAACGAAGACTATARAACCTACCCTTTGTTCGTGGAAYCTGACCAAAAATTCGACTGCCCGCAACTTAGACGGATTCATGACATACAAGAGCTGCTTCAATCGTGCGTTGCTGGCGGTTAGGTACTCTTTCATAAACGGCCCGGTCATGGGACACCACACTTCCACGCATTGGACGTTTGCAAGATATCCCTGTGCCGTTAGATCCATCCAATTCGCCTCGTATAATTTTGGTCCAATGAGAAAATTCAGATCCGAAATTAGGTCGTCTTCTCGCACCAGTGTTGCCGTGAGCCCTAATCGAGTGTGGGCTTTGACAGATCCGATGACACGTCGAAACATTTTCGCGGGAACGACGTGGACTTCGTCCATCAAGAGACAACCCCATTCTCGACCTGTGATTTGGTCCATTACCTTTTGGGACTGCTCGGACCTTTTTCCAGAATATGAAATCATTGTATACGTCGTCACCAAAACGCAAGCATCCGGATGAAGTTGATCCTTCTGATCACTTGTGAAGACAGAAATCCGATCGTCGGGAATGTTGGTCCACTTTTGAAATTGGTATTTCCACTGTAAAACAGAAACGGCATTAGTCGCTAGGCAAACGCAACTCTTTTTTATCGTTTGCGCGGCCGTGACCCCCGTGAGTGTCTTTCCTGCACCACACGGCAAGACGATGATTCCAGATCTAGCGCGACCATTTCCAAACATCTTTGCCAAGGATCGTTCTTGGTATCTACGAATGCGTGTAATGGGTTTGAGATCAAATAACGGAACATTCGGATTCATTGTATCGTTTCGGAAATCATATTCCTCCATCAACGGGTAGTCCAATTCAATGGCCTGCCTCTTGACGTTTTCCACTTTGATTCCGTCTACCTGAAACGACACGACTACGGTGGGCTTTTTTTGCTTCGATGACATTCCGTCCATGTCGTCTTCGTCATCGGAGTCTCCGTCCCCAGGTTCTCTAAGCATTTCTAAATTCTCCCTCATTTCTTCTGCCTTTGTGTGCGTGGTAAAACCAAACTCATCGACATCGGCCTGCTGGTCGTGAATCCTGGCTTGCGCGATAACTGGGTCTCGCAACAACTCCCGCAACACCATSGGAAATTCGGACTCGACGTAGAATTTGTTATGTTTCAGAACCAGTTTTGCCTTTCCGTACTTCGAAGTGCAATCCCGGACGAACTTCTTGACCTCTTTCGGAAGAGCGTTCTTGGAGAGTCGTTCCAGAACATTGATGATCGATTCGGTCTCGATGTTCGTAGCCACCGCTGCATACAACGAATACGGCGTGAGTTTGTACTGGTGGACAAACTCGGGGCGTGCCACTGGTTCGGAAATGGCCACCAAAAAATCGTAGGCCTGGACGTACAGGTCGTGGAAGGCTTCGAGGTAGATGTTTCCATCGGGGCAAGTCCAGCAGGGTCGTTGAACGTGATCGGGTTTTAGGGCCATGTCCGAGAAATCCGCACCTAGGCTTCCTATTCCGTCGTCGCTCCCGCTCTGGTAAGGCACCAGTCCCTTAGAGGATGTGACGTTCGACAGAGCTTTTTCTCGGGCCGCAGCTCGCTGCGTCAACTTGCGCGCCGTCGAGTATTCGTCGTTCATGTTGTCCGCCATCTTGAACGAGTTTGGCGTTGTTGTCTGTTTTTTGATATCTTGTAAGTCGGAGTGACTCGATAAATAGCTCGCTGATTAATGGTTAGCGATTAATGATTCAGTGAATGGTTATGCCATGGAGATTTGGAGAACTGTTGTAGAAGTATCGTATGGTAGATCGTCCCTAGAAAGGGGACGGGTTTGAAAGATCAGATTAGTGAAGTGAAGCGCGTTGATTTTGTGAAAACGAGGAAATGGGTCGAGGAAAGAGTGAAAACTGGAGGAGACGGGAACCATTTGGGTCTATCCAACTTCATTTTTTTATAGTACCGTATTTTAATAATTTGAGAAGTAAGGAGGGAACAACCAGTGACATCACAATTTTTAATTTCTCGAAGACTCCACCGAGCAGCACCACTGCGAGTGATTTCGCGCAAGCACTAAAAAAAGCCAAAAATAAGTCGTTTCGGTCGGGTTTGAGGTTTGTGTTGGTGTTTGTCGTTGTTCTGCTCCCGACAGACAGCAACTTAGGGATAACTACTGTACTAGTAGTTTGCCAAATACTTCTACTAGCGATAGATAGCAAGCAGACTCGAGATTGGTAAACCCCATAGCGTCTAGAACTTTGACAATACAACGAACGAAGAAAAAGGCGGACCAAGATGGCAACTAGCAAATTCCAAAAGGGGCCGGACCTGAAGCGATTCATGGTGCGTTGTGTTTTCCGTATTGGTGATTATACGACGATAGACAATCAATAGGAATTGAGCATCGTGGAAGACCTGGTCATGTCATTCCGATTCATCCATGAACGACGCTACGAATGGAATTGTACTGTTCCCCAGTTCGCTCGCACTTTTGCACAAATGCCGTGACTAACTAACCAACAATTCCTCTCTTCATGCATTGCATTTCTTCCTTGAACTCGGCCCCTACTTTTTTCTCTCCATTGAACGGGAAAACAATCTATTTTAATGTGTTGTTTCATCGAACAGGACAAACGACTGAAACTTTCGCTGAATGGGAACCGGAAAATAGTCGGAACTCTGCGGGGTTACGACGCCTTTCTGAACGTAGTGATCGAAGACGCGGAAGGCGACGGAGGAGCATACTTGGGACAATTGGTCATTCGGGGTAACAGCATCGTGCAGTTTGAAGCGCTGGAACGAGTCAATTAATGAAAAGCTTGGATAATTTAGTAATGAAACGAAACAAAAGAGACATTCGTATTGATTATGAGAGAAATGAGTTACTATCTTCGATTACAAATTGGGAAAAAATGAACTTTGACGAGGWCGTTCCAAAGGAAGCCAAGAATTTTTAATCCAATATTCGAGCCGTAAACCCCACCAAGTCTGCATACTAAAACGTTGTCTTTGTTTCGAAGCTTGCCCGCTATGGCCTCAAGTCGATCGCAATAAAAACCAGTTTCTTGCAATGCAATGCAATTCAATGCAATTAACGAACAGCAGCTAGGTTGAGATTTTGTGCTCTGCATAGCACTTGTCGGTTGCTTAGAGACAGAGCGATTCCCATGGCAAGTGTACGTATGAGTTGTAGAACTTTGTTCCGAGAGCTTTTCTCTTTCAAGCATATTGCATTCGTTCAATCGTCCGTGCCTTTGGTCCTATGTGTGGTTTCAGAAAGTTTCCATTGAAGCGAGATGCCGMTCGCCACACACAGCAAAGGTTGATGCAGCAACTCATCCTACCACATTGCTTGGGAAGTAATACGTTGCCTGTACGGAAATGCACCTTTTTAATCGCATGTGAAAACAGGCCACAAAGACTTACAAACTACCTACAGAAAATCGATAGTCGTACAATTATTAATGTAATTAAATAATAAGCGTCGGGAGGGGCAGAGAAATTATCAGACACCTGGTTTAAACTTCAACTTGTGATCCGGGCTCGAAATCGTCGAATCCGTCCGCAAAATGATCTCGTCGCTTGGGTGCTGCGGGCAGGCCTTCAAGAAATTGAGACATTTCGCGAAACAAAGCTTCATCGAGAGGCATACATTCAARGTTTTCGTTTCCCGCGAGGGCTTGCCGACGGATCGATCGAACGTGGGCCTTGCAGATCTTAGACCATATCTGGAGGGCAGTTGCACAAGCACTTGTTTTGAACGAGTTCATGCCACGTTTCTTCCTCCACTGCCGCATTGCCCTCGCCGTGATACCGCCACTCCGATGAACTGCTTTGACAAACTCCTCGCCCTGGTAGATGCCAATACTCTTGAGAAACTCCACTTGCCATGGCCGTAAAATGTTTTCTAGTGATGTTGGATCGTCGGGATTGACAAGGCGGTTGCGCTTTCGGCCGCAACCACAAGCCATTCCCATTTGGGGCAAAAAGAAGGAAATCAGGTCGTCCTTCCCGCTAAATACGGAACTCAAACACTCACACTCAGCGCCATCGATCTTCGTGTTCAAATTCTTGATCATAAGTATACCTTCGTCTCTGTTGCACTGTATAGCTTCGCCTGCCACTACATCACACTTTTTGGGGTGTTCTAAAATGACAAGGGCACGAACTGGCGTCTTCTTGAACTTCGTCTTGCTTTTCTCCTGATAGTTGTCAGAGCAAGCCAAGGAGGTGAACTTCATGTTGTCAACACTCTGCAGAGGAAAATGGCKACTGGTTGTGTGTTTCATTGAGTTGCTTTTTCCGGCCCTCTTCGAAATCTCGTTTTCCTCGATGACACGATCATTTTGCATACCAACCAACTTCTCGAGTTTTTTATCTTGCTCTGTTGAACTCACAATCTTTGTCACTTTCGACACGAGAGAGTCAGATTGAGAACGAAGATTGGTGGCGTTCCTAGTTTCTCCGAAAAAAGTATCGTTCCGATCYGGTCTGTTCGCTGATGGTGTATCCAAGCCTTCGACAAAATCGCTCAAACCGAAAGATCTACGTTCTCTTGCAGGCTGAAATTTGTTGTTGTTGCTTGTATGATCTTTTGATTTCGTAAAAGTTGAGGGCTKTGTAAAATTGCTCGAACCAAACGATAATCTAGACTTAATGGCCTCTTTAGCATCCGTTTGACTCTTTGCGACGGCACAATCTGATCTTACAAAGTTCGAGACTGGCGACGGCGTATTCAGGTTGTTTGTGACATCGCTGAGGCCAAAGGACCGGCGATTTCTTGTCTTTGTCGACTTGTTTGAGTCGCTTGTGAGAACACCGACTGGTCGACTGTTATGCAATCGAGAGGATGGCGATTTGGTTTCGTCAAAATGGGTTATCTTTCCAAAGTTCTCTACCCCGTGATTGGCTCTGATGATGCTTTCCCATTTTTGTAAAACAGTTTTCTTTGGATATGTCATAGGAGCTTGTAGCAAGGTACCGTTGGCTCTTGGTGTTGATACCGATAAGTCGGTGCTAGTGCCTTCCCTCTTTTCATCACTGTCTGCGCTGAATCTGTCGACTGTCCAATCGTTACTTTGCTCGTCTCGGTTCTCGTCAAAGTTCACCCATAAATCTTCCCTGGTTTCGAAGAGGCCCGTTGCACTATCACTGGCATATCCGTGGCAATCTATTTCGGAAATTTTGACGATAGTTTCGCCTGCTACAAACGCCGACATGGCAACGTTCCCGCTTTCGGATTTTGTTGTGGCAAAAGATGTCGTCGGAATTATTGCCTGCGTCCTGGTGGATTCAGCGACAGGTGATGGTATACTCGCAGTATATATCCTCGAAGAGCTATGATACTGTTTGTTGGAATACGAGTGCCGTGTGATACGATRATGTAAAGTGTCGTCGCGAATGAATCAAAGTATAGGTACCGGACGACTTCAATCCGGTATAATTCATCRACGAGTTCCTGAAAATGAATGTTTGATGGTACAACGAACTGCTGTATCATTCAACTACATACTTCTACTACAATACAGTAATCCAAAAAATAGGGTTGATTTTTCGTACCTGCCGTAGTAAAAAATTCAAAAGGTTGGCCTCCTCGCGGAAAACGTTAGGTTTTCAGTTGGCAAGAGATTGAGAAAAGAAAGAAGAGAAAAACTGAAAAACTTCAGTTTTTGTTTTTCCGATCACTGGTAGTAGTACGCGTTCATGATTACGTACCGTACGTACTGCGTCGCAGGGGTCATAATTTAGAGGGGTGCGCGCGCATCGCATCGCGTCGAAACTCATACGTACTGTATTCCACGTGTGGTCCAAATTTCCAGAAAGTCACKCAAGGATTTTTTTTCATTTTTACTGCATAATACTAGTAAAACTATCCAACCTTTAAGCAGTTACAGCTTTATCAAAAATACTACTATTTTAATTTTCGAGTAGCCAATCTAGTCTAGTTTCTAATGATGATTCTGAATATACCATTTTGTTGGATATTAAATGGATATTTGTGGTACTATTTTACTATTGAAAAATGGACATAATTTCCATCATACTAGTAGTAGTAGTAGTAGTACTACTACTACTACTACTACTACTAGCTAGTACTTCTACTAGTATGATCAGTTTCACCTTAGCACCAGTTGTAACAGTAGTAATAATAATAGTAGTAACAGTATTAGCAACAGTAGATGGTAGTATTAACTGTACCTTTGGGGACTTTTTGGAAATTTGGACCACACGTGRTGGAATATGAGTTTCACTTTTTTTTGGTGCTTCGTGATGCGCAAAAAAAATTGATGCACTCCTCCCCTCTAAATTTATGACCCTTGCTACGTCGTCTTGAACAGGGGTCATAATTTAAGAGGGGTGTGCAACTTGCACATTTTTCAGCATCAGGATGAAAAAAATCCATTCCATCCGTGGTACCAATAAGAAAAATTTCCCATATATATTTTTTCATCTCATTTTTACTGCATGACACTGCAAAAAGTGTACCTGAAAGACCCCATGCACAGGAACACTTTCAATAACTCTGTGATTTTCAAACTTCATATGCACATCTCTCATATAGTTGGGAGTCAAGTAGTAAGTGTTTCTTGGATGTTATTGCTGTTTGGTGTTTGGTGTTTGGTGTTTGGTGTACTGATGATATAGGGCTGGTAGTACAACCACATTTTTCACTCTGCTTAAACAAAGAGAAGCAATGAGAACATTGCCCAGACAATATTACCTGTGTTGCTCTGTATTAAAACAATGGGAAACAAAGAGAAAGGAGGAGGAGAGGCAATACTATTTTAGTTTCTTCTCTTTGTTACAAGAAGAACAATGAGAATATTGCCCTTCTAGAAAATAAGGGGGGAAATTCTCTTTGAAGGATGTATGGGAAACTATTTTATTTTAAAAAATGTAGTAACAGAGGGTCCTGTAAAATTACAGTCCCAGCAGTACTACGGTACTCATACTTATGATCTCCGCATGGATTCAACTATCCCGGGCAGGGCCGTGTCTGTTGTACTACCATACTGCACATATGAGCAAGACTCTTGGCTCCTAAACAAGTACAGTACTTTGTAACAAAGATTGGGACAAGGGAGGAAGGGCAAGATGTGATTGCCCATACCAAGTACTCAAGTGAGAATTTTACTAGGACCAATAGTGATATACTAAATAGTGATGACTATTTCATTGCTGAAGAAAGGAAAGAAAGACAAATGGTGATTATAGACCTGGAAGCAGCAAAGAAGAAATCAGAAGCAGTGAGTGACAAGTTGAATACAAAGGCGACCAGAGTGATTGAGGAATTGCTATCAAAAGGCAAGATCATGATGTGTACAAAGAGGGAGATGCCAAGAACAAGTATCTTTCAATTGCAACACTCAARCTTTTGTGCCACCACCAGTGGAAGGAACAAAAAAATATCCCTGCAAAGAAAGACAAAGTCTTTGATGTTTGGATGCAAGTGAGGAAACTCCCTCCTCCAGAGCATTCCTGGAGGGACTCTGATGAGACCAAAATGCAGAAATTGAATGAGGAAGAAATTACAATCAGGGACACTACATCAGGAAGGGGGGAGAGAGATAGTAGACAGAAAGATGAGGCTATAGCCTGCCTTACATGGATGACTGAGGAGGAAAGAGCTGCTAGAAATCTTCCTGTTTCAGATTTGGAGGCTGTAAGGGAGTTGTGGTTCTTGAAGAAGTTGGTCCAGTGGTTGGTCCAGTTGCTCAAGTGTAGCAGTTTCCAGTAGTTAGTGCCTTGATGAATGCCAGTAGTAAGCATTTTTTGTTAAGARAATTCTGTTCTTGGAAATAATTTTGATTTCCATTTCCATTTCAATTTCAATTTCAATTTTATTCCATGTTAATAGTAGCAGTGTCCTGAAATTGATTTCTCAAAAAGTGAGAAAAAAGCTCGGAAGCTCCAAACTTGCTCCCTAGTAGTACCAGGTTCCTTTCAATATAAAATAGTTTCTTTTTTATTACTGAGACACATTAGTCATGCTGTGGGTGTCATAACAAATTGCACTGTTCCACCACATGTAGGCATATGTAGAAATTCTACCAATGAAAAGCTGTCTTGCAATATTAGGCACCAGCTCCTCATATGCTACTTGACTTTGGATGCATTGACTTGATGGGCAATGCCATGCACTTGTAGTGCATACCTTCTATTTGTCCGTATTGAGCTTGTATTAGTACTAATACTACTAATTAGTATGAAAAAGGCATAGTACTGTAGTTACTAGGTAGCATATGACAACGCCAGTAAGTACTAGTAGGTGAATATGTGAATGCTAGACATCAAATTCTACTAAAGCAAAAATAGCCTACAATTATTACGTTGTGATTTGTCCTCTGAATCAGGCAACATCAGTATTGTTGTTCTACTAGTAGTAGTTCTTAAAAAATCTGTTCTGCGCCAGTTGCTTTTCTTGTTGAAGGTCCCTAGAAGAAGAGCTAATTTTCAAGATAATGCATGATGATTTGGAAAGAAGTTATCAAGCAAGTACTACGTATGTTTTCGATACAGAGTTATGTTGTGTCACATGGTGAAGTTGAGTACCTGCTACTGTGAACGATACGGTAAATTATATCTTTAGTAACGCAAACTTGACCATTCTTTTCTCAGATGTATGTAACGTCGGAAAATTGTTTCAAAAATTCACCTTGCTAATTTCTACTCTAAATTACAACTCGTGGTGTTCATGTCTAGATTTAAATAGGTAAATTACCAGTCATCTCCGAAGTCGTCGGCCATGTCATCTTCCTCTGCTTTTGCAGCAGCTTCCGCAGCGGCGGCTTCGGCCGCAGCAGCTTCGGCGGCGGCGGCTTCAGCAGCTGCAGCTTCAGCAGCTGCAGCCTCGGCTGCCAGTCTTTCTGCTTCAGCCGCTTGTGCTAGTTCTGCAGAAACTCTTGCAGCTTCCACAGCAGCTGCGTCTTCGACAATAGCTTGTTCCACCTCGGCCTCACCAACTTCTTCGGCCTGGTCTTGCGGTGGAGCGGGAACTACATCTGCAGGTTCAGGCTCTTTCGTTTCCCCTGCCCCTTGACGGGCTTTGATAAGCTCGATGAGATTCAACTCAAGATCGTCCTTAGCAGAAAGATAATTCACACCGGGCATTCCAGTTAATTTGGTTGCTTCACGTTGTTGCAAGAACATTTGTTCCACTTGAAGGCCAATGCTCAAATCAGGGAATTGCTCGGGGTTAGAGGAAGGTGTAGCGAGAGCTTCTGCTGCCGTTTCACTAATAGTAGATAAGTCTTGCTTCCATAGAGCTACAATCTCATCAATTTTGGACGGTAGATACGTACGGACAAACATGGCTGCCTCTGGTAGTCTCTTCGTCGCTACCAATAGTTCCGCACACGCCTCAACGTTACCTGTCAACAAGTAGGCAACAAAGGCGACATTTGTTTTACCGTCCTTTGATGCAGCGTCCGCAAGTGTCTCCATACCAGCCAAATTTCCGATGGCTGAATAAAGCAACAGAAGGTCTGAATAATCATGACTAGCTACACTGGCAGCTTCGACAAGCTCCAGATTGTTTTCCTTAAGTGCTGCATCAGAAAGTCGTTTCCATTTCGATTCAGTCTCTGTTGAATCCTTATCCTCGTCCGGTGTTTCAAGTAGTAGTGCATGTGCGGTCTCAGTTTGTCCAAGTTCAAGTGCAAGCTCAAATTTATGATCCGGGTCAGTTGTCACTGCAAAGGCTTCTTCCTTAAATCCTTGGGATTCGAGGAAACGAGCGACTTTGGTATATTCAGACTCTGGTACATTTGGTAAGAGTTGATTCGCAGCATCAAAATCACCTCGCATTACAGCAGTCTGGTATTGGAGGACGGATAACATGACCTTGTACGCAACAATGTTCAACGATTTGTCTACCAAATAGACTCTGTCTTCTTTCGCCAAGTATCCAAGTATGGTATGCTGACTCTGACCTCCTGCAGAAGTCTCGAGGTGCACCAGCGTCTCAATTTGTCCTCCAACACAGTAATTCAATCGACCAACGCCATTGATAAAAATGAAACAATCTCCAACCCATTTACCAGAGGTGATAGTGTCATTGATCTCATAAAGCAGCTCGAATGATCCTTCGATACCTGCTTCTGGGTTCACTTGCCCCATTGCAATCGCCTGCGATACTTGTTGAGAATTGTAGCTTAAAACGTAAGCAGAGTCTTCTGTGGCAAGCAAGACCATGTTGCCGCTATCACTCCAGTAAACGTCTTTCGGAATAGCTTCAATCTTTTGAATAAATTCACCAGAGTCCCATTCATAGAAGAGGACACCATCCGATCCCTTGACACCTATTGCAGTTCCTCCAAAAAGACCATCGGCACTGGCCGTCGCAGGTACGATGGTCTGGCTTTCCTTGAAATTCTTGTAGGTCTKAATAGAATTGGAAGATTCACGAATACAATAGTCTCCAGTTCCGTTACCAGACCAGACGAAATCGAGCGCTTGACCAAATGCTTTATTTCTCAAGGCTTGAGCTGTGTAGATAATAAACTCTCCGTCTCCACAAACAGCTACAAATCGTCCGTTGCAGTTGTGTTTTAGCATCTGAGGATACAGCTCGCAAGATCCAAGATCACGAGGCACTACAGGGAGACGCTCTCCATCAGGCAATGCGTCCTCTCCGGATCCAACCAATCCTTTCACGCTGGTGGTTTGAATATCATTGTTCGTTGCCCATACAACCTTTCCAGTTGCATCCATAGAAGCAACAGGATCATCCGAACCCAATTCGATGCAAACACAACCCTCGTCAAATCCAATAGCAAGTTTATTGGTTTGAGGGGATGCAGCAAGTGCCCAGGCACGTTCCATTCCGTAATTTAGAGTCGTCTCCGCGCGATAGGTAGTGGATTGCCAAATTCGAACAGTTCCGTCTTCACTAGCGGACGCGATGATGGGTAATTTGGGGTGGAACATGACAGCGCAAACATTATTCGTGTGTCCATCCAAACTGTGAACGATAGATTTGGTCTGCACAAAAACGTGTAATTCGCGACATCAAATTAGACTCCATCAGAGAGCAGATCATTATCATCTCATCACTGCATTCCAATTCAATCGCTTTTTTCATTGCCTGCTATGACTTACCTGGTAGTCCCAGATTTTCACCGTTTGGTCATCGGCTCCACTCAAAATGTAAGGTTTATCACCAGAAGGATAGTAGTCGATACAGTTGACTCCTCTTTCGTGACCCTCAAGAGTGTAGTGCGGTGCGTGAGATCCGAGCCCCCACACCTTGATAGAGCGATCCAAAGAGGCACTGGCAAATGTATTAGTATCCTTAGGATTGAACTTTACCTGCATAACATAGTGCGCGTGTCCCTCAAATATTTGCGTGCAGTCAAACCCACGATCCCAATCCCATAGTTTGATACACATATCATCGGAACTAGATAATACATATGGAAGAGATGGATGGACTTCTAGGCAACGGATGTAATCAGCGTGAGCCTCGAACTCCTTAATTTTTTCCATCGTATTGTAGTTGAAAATTCGAAATCGCATGTCGTCTGAAGCCGCTACGAACCATTGCTTGCGGGCTACAAACTTAGCGCATCGTACTGGAAGTTCCGATACCTCGAAGGATTTGACAAGACTTCCCGATTCGTAGTCCCAGATCATGACATTTCCCGAGTAGAGAGCTGCCAACACCCATGGCTCTGTAGGGTGCAGATCAACGCTTTTTACGCGCTCACTGGATGCCGATAGCTTTTTCTTTATATCTAGACGAAGCGGCTGAAGGGTGCGACAGAATCAAAATGCGCATATGCGAAGAGTTAGCGTTGAAACATCAATAATTCGCAMTGCTTTGCCCTAGTTGTTCAATCGACGCCATCAATGTCCAGAGAAGTAAACTCAAGTTCGCCTTTTCTCCTTCGCAATACACTGGAGACTTGATAATAGATTAAAGAATGTGTTATCATTGTACCAAATCAAAGCTTGAAATTACTCACCATGTTATTGTTGATGCGTTGCAATTGTGTCGTTGCCGTCACAACCAATTTACTTCAGTTTCACCGGCTGATTTAGACGGATGACCGCGTCCTTGATAACAATGCCTTTTTTTTAGTTTCTCACGCCTTTTTACGCCATTGCGCAGTTGCCTTGTATCGTACGTACCGTACGGTACGTACGAGTAGGAAGATTTATTTTTTTCATTTTTGWGTGAGAGATGCCCCTCACTTTGATTAGAATTAGAGCTAAATAATTTTGCCTAATAATTCAGGGCGCCCTCACCTAGTAAATTTTCAAAAATAAATTTACAACAACAACAACAACAACACAACAACAACACAACACAACACAACACAACACAAGAATAGAGCTTCTTGTTGTTGCAATAGTCAAAGAGGAGCAAGATAGTACTACTAGTAGTAGTATTAGTAATAGAACAAGTACAAGTACTAGAAGTCACCATAAACTGACTTACATTTAATACTAATACACAGCACTTCTCACCTCTTCACCTCACCTATCACAGAAAAGAACACACAATAACACACCGAAAGGCCACACAAAACACATATTGAAAGTAGAAGCGAAAGATGATCTTTATTTTTTCTATGCACACTAGTATGACGCTGAACTACTAACTACTCTGTTGAATAAAATAGATCTTCGTTACTTTTTAATTTTTTGGATTTCATATTTAAAGTGAACCGGTGTCACTATTATCGTGTAGACTGGTGGCTGATCTCATCTGGTGGTTACTGCCCTTGAGCGAAAAGCTTCGTAGCTTTTGAGTTCTGGTGTTTTCATCGTAGTCAAAAGCACCTACGGCACCTCGACGAGATCGGGAGGACTTTTTCTTCAGTTTTTTGGCAAATCGAGACTTGAGTTTTTTCATTGCAGTTGTGGACTGCAGAAATTCGATGATAGATGATTTCTCCTGTCTATTGTTATCTTGGTCCGACTTTGTTGACGTTGTTCGAATAAAAGATTCGACCTGGTAGAGAAAAACTAATAAAAAGACACACTGGAGAATACCTCTCAACCCCATAGGATTTTCGGTCGTCGCAGCTTGAGATACTAGCTTCTCTTCATCCGAGCGGCCGTAACCGTGAGGATCCGAGAAGTACATGGCTAGCATAACGGCAAAACACCCGGCTACCGACATATATATGATTTTCATCCGGCGCGACTGGCGCTCACGGCGTCTGATAGATCGTTTCGAAACCCCAGAACAGACTGTAGAGGTAAAAGACGCATCAAATGACTTGGACCAAGAACTGTACGATTCGTCAATAGATTCTTGAAGGCTAGACTCCATGCTTTTCTCGTCTTCCAAGGAACCTTCCGTGCTAGCCATCGAAGACGAGCGAAGGGAGCTTTGGTCAATATTTCTATGGATATCAGTCTTCGATTTTGTAGGAATTTGAGCGTTAGCTGCTGCGGCTTCCTGTGCAGCATGTTCCATAGCTTTCTTCATTCGTTGCTCCTGTTCCTTCATCTCTTGCTCTTGCTTCATTTCGTCTTCTTCGTCAAACTTTTCCATAACATCAACGTGTTCCTTTGATCTACTGCGACGTGGAGGTTGCCCACGTCTGCTAGATCTTCGACTTCTTTTCGGTGCCAAGGGGTCTGATCGCTTCAGTAATTTCACAATCTTTGGATTAGAAAGAATCTGTTTCGCAAGCACGGCAACATCTGCTCCAGTGTAACCATCAGGAATGGCTACCAGTATTTCTCCCATAGTAATCTTGGCTGAATCCACGCCCGTATTGGCGCGAGGCTCAGATGCTAGCAATTCGTGATCCACAATTTCTTCTTGCGTCTTAGGCCGGCAGAGGCCGGTATACTTTTGAGATCCAAGAGCGGGCTCGGTCGCATTTTCAGGAATCATCGCAATGATTTTCCCGACAGTTGTATCATTCGAAGAATAGATAAGCTGAATTAATTCAAACGTTTTCAATTTGGGTTGCAATAGCAAAATAAAGATCTTGAAGGCGTCTGGATCGCTCTTCCTAAGACTGCTGCTTGACATCTTGCCCTTGCTGCTACCGCCCGCATTGCTTGAACTTCTGCGCTTGCTACTGCTAGAACGGGAAGAGTACGATGATTTTTTACCGGAAGCTATACTAGATGGCATTTTTTCCGTGCGGGAACCATGTTTGTCAGACTTAGACAGATTCTCTTTCTCTTTACCAGAAGCATTGGGTTTTTCCAAGCGACCCTTGGATAGATTATATTTCATGTTTGGTTCCTTTGGCCTTAGCGGAGATACATAATTCAGATTTGCACTGCTAGCTGTCGGCTTATGGCAGTATTCAAAGTCCCTAACAGGAGACGATGCCCCTAAATTGGGAGTAACGAGGCGTGGAGGTGTCGTTGCTTCGGAGGTAGAAAGTGTTGGGTAACCATTTGAGGATCCCTTGCGCTTGGGCACCCTCTCCGGTGACATTTCAACACCAGTTGTCATCTGTCAATAGACTGTCGCTTCCTTTTCGATTACTCTTTGTTCAGGACTGAATTGCTTCCATTCTATGTAACGCAGTTGACGTCACAAAAAAGAATAATACAAGAAAGGGGATCCGGAAGTTTAAAAAGTTCTTCGTCGCGTTGTTACGGCRGTGCTTCCAATGAGACAAGAAGCTGCATCCTAAAGAAGGTCCTACGGAACGTACCCGTACCGGTACCCGTACGTACTTTTCCGAGTTCAAAGTTAGACATTTGAGTACTAGGAAGCCGTGTAAATTCTTCGCCCTGAACACATTGCTTTTTTCAAATCAAATTCAACTTGTATCACRCACAAAACGGTGAGAGCACGTACTTTTCTCACCGCTGTGAAGGAAAAGGATCATACTTGGGAGATTGCCGGTCTCATTGCCTGTAGTTGAAAAGTTAAACGGAGCGCCGGCATGAAGCTTATCTAGAAAATCCCGTTGTCGTCGAAACTCGCRATTAACCGAAAGAAGTCAATAAAAACAGAAGTGGAGCGTTCCAAATCGTTTGGGGACCAGTACTGGGTTAGCCTACGGTAGTTACACAATTACGGAGCGTCACGTTCATGTGGGTCACTCAAGAACGTTTGTTCTCTGATTCGTTCTGTCGTATGGTACGTTCCGCGCGGTAGRTAGTACAACTAGTACGGTGCGACAATTTTTTTCATTTCATGATTAGTTCAGTACGAGTACCGTACGTAGTAGTATTCGAAGTACAGTAGTTTTTTACAGACATTCTTTCGTGACCATGGTTACTGTTGCAACTGTTATTGGGTCATTTCCATTAATCTAGACTAAAATTGGGTGATTCCCACTAATAGAATGATAAATTAG
>CAACVS010000167.1:42917-76715 GCA_900660405.1 Pseudo-nitzschia multistriata
TAAAACTTTTCAATTTTAAGTGACCCTCAGGCACCCTCTCAAAATTGTCTAGATTTCACCTGGAATCTATAACAAATCAAAATTTTCAATTTTCAGTCTGTTGAAAGAGGACTCAAGAACAGAAAAACAAGGCCTGCCAAATTTAAGACTTGGACAGCCTAGTACTAGTAGGCAAAACAAGAAATACAACAACAAGAAGCAATGAGCCCATCAACTAGTAAGAATGGCACCACRCACACAACAAGAATGTCCAGAACATTGCTCTTAGTCACTAAAATTTATCTCTTCTCTTTGTATATACAAAGAGATCAAGAGGAAGAGGGAATATTAGCACATCCCCCACCAGCTACTACGCCAATTCCTCATGCCAGTATACACATTAGTAGTAGTAGTACTAAGATGGATCCAATGTGGTCCTTGGCACCACCATCAGTACTAGAAGGAGAAGCCAAGAAGAAGGATGGCTGCAAGGCTGGGAAAGCTAGTACTAGTAACCACTCCTACACCAACAAGCTGGAGTCCCTTTTCCAGTTGATTTGTAGCACAGTGCCAATCTGTACAGACCACTGGGAGACTGTAGTCAGTGAGCACACAAAGGTGTGGCCCTTTGGAAGAAGCAAGAGTTCCATCACCAGGAACAAGTTCAACAGGATCAAGAAGATGAAAAGCTCAACTGGGGATCCTGGCATGAAGAGGTATGTGAAGCTTGCAAGACAGGACCAGCATCACTTGATTGATGAAAAGYCTACTAACCATGGTGATGGAGAAGAGGACTTTTATGTGGCCAAAGSCTTCACTGAAAGTGAGGCTGTGGAGGAGGTTTTGGAGCTCCCAACAGCAACAACTGAAGCACTGCTGGCAACAAGAACTGATGCTCCAGCAACATTGACAGAGMCAACAATWACCCCAACTGAAATGTTATTGTCAAACACCAAGTACCAAAAAGAAAAAATTGTAAAGCTCCAGAGGATCAGATRCAGCTCACCAGACSATGGCCAACATGGATGCCATATTCAAGGCATTTCTTGAGATCCAGATGAACAACAACAAGGATGCAAGGATTCTTGAGCTACAGAAGAACAAAGAAGAGCAGGAAAGGAAGGAGTTAGTAGCTGAGCAGAGGAGAGAGGAGGCAAGGGGGGRAAAGAGAATACAGAAGAGACCAAACAACTAGAGAAATGTACTGGGAAMTCCTTATCTTTTTTACTAACAACACTGACAAACATGTTTGCCCATAGTATCACAGCAACAACAATTGCCTGTCTGGGTGTTGCTATCACTGAAAGCACAGCACCAACAAGCCTGCCAGCAGGAAGAAGGGCTGCTTTACTGAATTAGAGAAATCCCGTGGTGATAATGAGATCAATTAGTTTAGCTAGCTGCAACAAAGTGTTGTTCACAATAGTGATACTATTTCAATATATGAGATATTAGTAGTAGTGGAGCTCATACACTACCTTAAAAATATTTTGTACTATTGGTTTTTGTTTATACCCTAGTACCTTGGACTTAAATTCATTGTGCCCCTCATAAGACATGTTGTTCAAACGCAAGATTTGTCAMCACAACATACTGCAACAAAGAAGATAATGGCATGCTGGGCGCCATGTGGTGGGTGCCAATCAATGACAGCCAGCCCAGAATGAGAGGACACAGCAAACTCCCCCTTCGAAGGAGTGGCCATGTGCAAACCCCTTCCCAGCAATGGTATACATGAAAACTCATAATGTGGAATAATTCAAACAACCCACCAGCATGCTCACAACATGCTGTTTTGCTATCATTGAAAGTACTAAACACCACTCTTGAGAATTATTTAAACTACTAAATCAACCATTGGGCACAACCATGGCAACCATGGGACTTCAAGAAGTTGGGAGTGTTGTCTTCTATGTGTGAAATGTGAGTGATTGATATGTAACGCAAGGGACACAATGCAACTCATCAATACCATCCAAGTTTCTGGAGAACTTGATTCATTTGTACTATATTACTACTGTGGATGTCAAGCAGAATGCCATTGCCATTGCCATTGCAACATACCCTCTAGTTCTATACCAGTAAAGAACCACCATTCCATGCGTTTCTAGGCTTCCCCTTCTTCTTTCCACTGGGAAAGATGGGAACTTATATGGTATCATTCCTGTCAGCGACTCTGTAGCTATTGAAAGCTGAAGCAAATAGCTCGAAGAGCTCTTTGAAGATCCTGTGGTCTACACCACAAAAGTCACAGCGACTCTGTNAAGAGCTCTTTGAAGATCCTGTGGTCTACACCACAAAAGTCACAGCGACTCTGTAGCTATTGAAAGCTGAAGCAAATAGCTCAAAGAGCTCTTTGAAGATCCTGTGGTCTACACCACAAAAGTCCAGCAAGGCCTGGTTGCATCCTGAGCATACTAGGCCCTCCTGAGAGGAAAGCCTCTTCTGATTCTTTTTTTCTTCCAAGACATTCTGTTTAGCCTCCTGCTGAAGGGTCCAGTACATCATAAAAGTTTTAATGAGACCCATGGCGTTGCAGTTTGATTTGCTAGGAGGAAACCATGGTCTAATATTGAGCTTTGCACCACTACTGCTAGTAGCATCAAATATGGTTAAAAAAATTCCTGTTTTTCCTTGTACCAGCCAGTAGAGGCGTGGGCAACTCTTTTGGATCTTAGTCATAACATTGAACTCTTTAGTAAAATTCCAAGATGCTAAAAAATCTGATTCTATGCCATCAGTCTGTCCCTTTTCTGTTGGTCTAGATCAACTACAGTAGCCGATCTAGACATTTAGTCAATCTAGATTAACCAGGAATGAACCATTACTATTACTTGTAGTAGTAGTAGTAGTAGTAGTAGTACTACTACTACTACTACTAGTAATGAGGAATAAATCAATGATTTTGATGTTGGAACAACAGAGATATTTACATGTATCTGTGTTTTTGCAAGAATCAAACAATACTAGTAAGGTGTTTATTGTGGACAAAGTTCCACAAAATCACAAATTTCTTTGGCTTGATCAAAACCAGTGGACATTCTCAAAAACTACTTTCCATCCATCAAAATTTGTGAGACCAAAAATGGATGGCCTTGATGATGGCAGCGGAAAACAATAACAATTCCAAAACAAATTTCTTTGAGCTATTCTTCTTGCAGTGTGTGCAGTAATAAAAATATTTTCAAGAGGAGGCATGGCAGTCGTCCAAACAAGTTTCGCAGTCAATGGAGCTTCCATTGCACTTCAGTACGTTTTCTCTCCAATCGAATAATTCCTGGCTGGCTTTTGTCGAACTACAGGATCACTATCCGTTGAAATTTCATTCTGAAATAWCATGGTGAACATARCTCGCACAGAGATGCGACGATGACACGGCTCATTCCTCGGGGGTGGTTATTCCACACTTGGAATTGTGCAGAACGGTGATGGAATCTTGTTCGGTCACGGCTTTTGCTGGATGCCGGAGCAAACGAAGGATGGACCTCGCGGGGGTTTGTTTCCGGAGCCCGAGGTGTATATCGGCCGACATTGCGTTTCCGTAGACCGACGCCGACGSAAGCGACGATCCACCACCAGGGGTCACCACCACGATCCATATGGAATAGTGCCTGGCAATTCTCCTGAGCCATCGATCGAGCGATCGTATTCGTTCCGTCTCCTCCCTCTCTGTCATCATCGATGGCAAGGAGTCAAAAACGAGCATGGCCACCGGRCCCTTTCCCCCGCCGTGRCCCTCTTGCGTTCTTTGTTGCTGCTGATGTTCAGGTGCTGTCGTGTGTTCCAGCCATTCCTCTTCGAGTTTCGCAAGAGTCGTTGTGAGCTGTGACAGCGTAGAAACCGGCTGGAAGTCRATCTTCCTCGCGGCATCCATGCGCGTTCCGTGGTCACTGTTGCTKGTTTGTTCGAGGAGCTSGAATAGGCGCTTTGCGAGGGACGACCCCGAGTGTCCCGCCGTGCTATAGCAGTAACGAATTCTTTCGTTGCTTCCCGGTGATTGCTGGGACAGCTGTGTGATGGCTTGCGCCGCAAATTGGAGGGCGAGTTGGGTCTTGCCCGTAGTTCCCGACAATTGCAACACGTAACCCCTGGGAATTCCCCTGGCTTCTCCAGAATCCGTGTCTATTGTGTTGCAATGAATCGCCCTAACATTCTCTGGATCGCTATTGTTATCGAACGACGACGACGACGACGACGACGACGAGAAGAAGAAGTATTCGGCGGGAAAGGCAACCAGACTATCTAGGGCGCGGCATCCCGTCGAAAAAAGCTCGAGACCCCGCTGGTCTTGTTGCCTCGGAAGATTGTTGCTTGGCTTCGTCCGCTCTCGTTGTAGGTTCAAGGCCTGCATTAGACTCATGGATGCCCCCGGGATCAATGGAGCGTGCTGGCTCTGTTCCTCGTMCTGCTGCCGGTTGCGTTTTTTATGTTGCGGGGGGTGGTTGTCCTCGCACTGTGGCGGTGGGTTTTGGCGAMGGAGGCGCTTCCCGTTTCGTGTTTGTGACACCATGGCGAGGGCGACCTGATTTCGAAGCGTCCGGATGCCGGCGATTTTCTGTTCGTTTGTCGCGCCATCACCGTTGTTGTTCGAAAACAGGTCTACCAAATCGTATGGATCGCGTGTCAACAAGGATCGCGGTATTGCCACGCTGCTCTTGATGGGCTGATGTTGTTGTGGTTGTTGTTGTTGTTGTTGTTGTTGTTGTTGTTGCTGCTGCTGCTGCTGTGGATGCTGTGGATGCTGGCTTTCTTGCTGCTGCTGCCGAGGTTCGTTTGGATCTTGCGCGCCTTTGCTGTGGTCGTTGGAGTGTTGTTGCTGCTGTTGCGTATGGAGGAGACGAGATCTCACCGAAGGATGTATCGGAATAGAACGGAAGGTTGGCATCGCTATGCTTGCTTGTCTTCGAAGACTCTCCGAGTTGCCAGAGGTTGTGCTGGTATTGGCAAGAAGTTGTCGCCGTCAAGTTTTTGAAATCGAATCGAAACCAAGAGCATTCGTCTTCCCTAAAAAGCCGACCTTGCGAAGAAGATTTTGAGCTGGACGCTAGTCGTACATACGATTAGGTATGAGCGTACCGTACTGTAGTATCGCACGGTACGTACTACGTACGCTAGCTAGGACTCACTATTTTTAGGACTCGTACCGCACGCACGCACCTGTATGCACTTTACGTACGTACGTACTCCTGCTCGTACTCACGTTTGAAAATCCAAAAAAGAAGGCGCGCCAAATTATRCCGGCAAAATTCGAAAGGCGACGGACAGACTGAGTGTCRSCCCGATCGGCATGGTGAGCCCTGGTGGATCGCACTCTTGTCGTGCCATCGCTAACAATCGCATCTCTATTCTTCCATCCGAAGAGCTTCACTCTTCGCAGGACGATGCGATACCGAATACGGGGACTCATGCTTGTCCYAACATACCATCCCGCCGTGCCGTACCTATAGAATACAACATGGCCTGAAAGTTTTTTACAAGTAGTTGTGTGAACAATCAAAAGCTGCAAACCAAAACGATGCATTGCTTTGTTCGAGCGGCAAACTTAAGTCGACGCAAAGGACGAAGATGGAGTATTTGGACGATGACAACTTTCACGAACTGGACAGAAGTCAGAGATCAACAGCAACACCATCAATGGCAGCACGGGTACAAAACTAAACGCTGTTGCTGTAACGCCTCGGAGCGATGGATACTGGAAAGAGAATTTAACGAAGCATGTCTTGGAGTTCGCTCTCTAATCATCGCGGATGATTCTATGTACAGAAAACGAATCGCCGCCTTGGCCAAGGCTGCAGTGTTCTCTCCGGGCCGGGTATTTTCCACATTCGATCGAGGTCTCGACCACGATGATAACGACAGCAAGAACAAAATAGAAAGCATTTTGTTGCTGCTGAAAGACGCAAGAGCCGTTCCCCCTGGGTCGATGACACCGGAGCAAATCACGGAGGCCGAAGACGCTCTGGAATACTGGGTATCCGCTTCTGCGTCTCTTCCACGGCGACGCAAACGAAAGCAAAAGCACATCAATCGTAGTAATGATGACAAGCACAGGAAGGAATACAAAAATTGTTTCGAGAACGCAAAGTTTCTTCTCTTGCGGCTGGCGCAGGAACAAAGGTTTCACGAAGAACACTTCGACGACAGAGCGAACACAAACACAGATACGCCGCATGGAATGAGTGGACAAGTCCTGTTGCGAAGCGATTCCGCGAACGCCAATGACAGAGGTGACGACAAAAATGTTCYTGCACACCAGTACGACGGCAACAATCCGACCAACTGCAGGGATGATTGCTACGTCGTGCGGCCATTTTTGATCAACCGAGTGGTGGATTGCTGGCGTATTGGTTGGAGGGACGAACGACTTGATTTTACGCCTCACGAAATTATGGAATGGGTCGAAAACAAAGACCTAGATATCGACAATCGAACTTTCACCATGATCATCGATGGCATTTGCCTCCGGGGAGATGCCTACGAGGCACCATTGCTTGCACAGTGGTTGCTGGACAGACGGTTGGGCCAGGCGTACGAAGACGADGACGATGCCACGTTGCGACCGGATACCATCTTTTTCACAAACGTGATCCGCGCCTGGGCCAAGAGCGGTAGGGTCGAGGCACCAGAGATGGCGGACGGGCTCCTAGAGATGATGCACGACTTGTATGCAAAGAGCGGATGGATAGAATCGGCCCCCAATGCCTTTAGCTATTCAGCAACCATGGAAGCCTGGTCCAAAAACCGGCGCCATCCAGAATCCACCGCGCGGATCGAGGAACTATTAGACGAAATGAAAAACTCGAGTCTGGTCCAGGTCGTACCGGATCGGGTATCTTATCAGTACTTGCTCAATGCCTGGGCGAACTCGAAATCGGGAAACGGAGCACAGAAGGCTTATTACGTATTGCAAGAAATGATTGCTCTGTACGAAGCCGGAAATTACCTTGTTTCTCCGAATGCGTCCAACTTTGCGCGCGTCATCTTAGCGTTGGCTCATAGCGGCAACGACGAACAGGCAGAATCATTGCTGGAACAGCTTCAGGATCTGTATAGCAAGACGGGCGACCCAATCTTCCGACCAACGGATGAATGCTGGAAAGCATGCATCATAGCGAAGGCCAAAACAGGCGGAGTTGCAGAGGCACAGGGAATGCTGGACGAGCTCATCAAACGTGCCCTTTCGAGCAACAACGAGAAGCTGATGCCGCGTCGAAGTTACTTCGTCGACACTATGGTAGCTTGGACCAAGATCAAGGATCGGGTTCTGGCTGCAAAACGGGCCCAAAGTGTGCTGGATCGCATGAGGGAACTAGCGCGCGAAGACGAGTCGTATCGTAGTCTCCAGCCGGATGCGAAATCCTTTGAATTGGTGATACTCGCTTGGTCGCGCTCGAGACACCGTTTCGCACCCGAGTGCATCGAAAAATTGTTGGGGGATATGGAGCGACAGGTCGACCTCGGAAATCACGAAATGCAAACAAGCCTAGCTGGATACACAAATCTCATGCTGGCATGGCAAAGGAGCGGGCGTAAGGAATCTCTGGATTCAATTCAACGTGTTTTTGACCAACTGCAGAATCGATACGCTACTAATGGCGAACATCATCTTCGTCCCGACAAGTATGTCTTTGGCATATTGATTGATTCCTGGGCTCGCGGAAGAAACTTTGAAAAGGCGGAGTTTGTATTCAAGGAGATGATGAGAGAATGGAAGAACGGCAATGAACTCGCCAGGCCAGATATTCACATCTTCCACAATATACTAAGGGCCTGCTCCGAAGGAAATCGGTATCCTAATTCTGTAGGAAAATGTCAACATTACTTTTCTCTGATGAAAGATGTTGGATTGCCAACGACGGTTGAGGCCTACAGTCACCTCATCCGTGCCATGACAATGGGTAACAACACTGAGAGAAAGGACGATGTATGTCGTGAAAGCATAGTTCTAGAAGAATTACTGGAAAGTGTCAGAAAAGGAACCACCCGTCTCCCTTCTAAGTACAGGGAGTATCAGTATTTCTTGAAAACAATTGCCAACAGCTCCATTCCTCGTCGGAACCAACAGGCGAAAAAGATTCTGGCGACTTCACGTCGTGGGAACAATCGAATACCGAAAGAACTCCTGCCTCCTTTGTGAAGGAAGAAATGTTGCTTTATCTCGACAAGATGGAACCCGCCCACTGTGAGAGATGATTGAAATGCCAAGATTTATTCTTTGGCCATTCTCGTTTTTTCAAAACTTATGAGATCATGTGTCATGCACAGTACTATGTCCCTTTCTACTAAAGCGGATGTCTTTCAAGACAATCATCGAATTTTGGTAAACAGAGTGCGGACGGAACAAGATCTTTTTGATGACAACAACGTATGTGTAATACATGGTTGATACGACGCCTATTGAGAAACAGAGAGGAGGTAATTCTTTCATTTTCATCTTTTCACATGTCAATTTTGATCTTCATGGATAGGATTCGGTGACGATGGTACTGGTGCAGAGTTTGTGCTAAAAAAAATACTCTTGCCTACCTATCTACAACTGCCTTTGCTAAGTGGTTTAGAGGTTAGAGGTGCKTTCATAATGGATAGTGCGCGTTCCTCCAAAAGAAATTGGAATTTCGAATTTCTGAAAAAATGTAACATTTCAGAAATTTCGCCTCTTTTTTTGCTACTGTACTGTACGTACTTGATTTACTGGAATTTGTCCACTAAAACGTTATTTTTTAATTTTAACTGAAAAACTGACCGCATATGACGAAAATCCTCTAAACAATAAGGATTCGATTCATTCCCGAATTCAGAACGGCAACATCAGACTTTTCCTCAATCGTCATTCCTCAATTTCTCTTTTCGCCACTACGAACTGTATCCATCCAGTTTTTTTATTTCCACTCCAGAATACTTTTGACGTTTACAGTACGATTACGTGTTGAACCCTTCGTCGAGCCCTTCCTTGAAGTGAGAAGAAACAGTACGCATAACCTAGACTGGAGAAGCATTCATCGTCAGATCCTCAATAAATTAGTTTGATTGACCGTGACTAGCACATAGGTGCACCAAATAATACAAGAAAAATGCCAAAGTTGACGCTTGCCGAAAAATTAGAAAAAAAGCAACGATTGGCTGAGAAACGTGAGGCGAAAAAATTGGCTAAGGAAAAGAAGGAAAAGGAAAAGGCCGCGCTAGCTGCGAGTTGTCCAGATGAATCTCCTTATGATGCGAAGACTCCCGATAATGAAGCGACACGCATCAACGCCGAAAAATGCTACATTTTCTCTCTGTCGAACGACGCTTTGAACCATTTTTTTTCGTTTTTGCCAGCTCGGGAGTTGGGTGCCTTAACGCTAACTTGTCGACAAATGAACAAGTTGTTGGTGACAGAGGAGACAAGAGCCTTTTACGTTTTATCTCGGCTGACCCAAAAATCGGCTGCAGGGTCCTTTAATGTTGACCTTTGTCGAGATATAGATGAAGCCCAAAAGATTGTCGAACAATCTTACGGTGGAGGTGATACACAGCGGTTGAAAATGAAGGGCAAGGCAAACAAGTGGAAGAGTGAATTTGCAAGCTATGCCCGATTTCTTCAAGAGATAGTAACCGGTCACAGCAATCTGAATGTTGGTGGGAAGACGCCAATTATGTTGCCTTCTTTTGTTAACGGGCGATTTGTTTCGACATCGCCGGAACATACCTTGTGCCGAGTCGGTGGTGGCGCAAACTCGGGAGGAGGTGGGTCAGGCGTTGCCAGTTCCGGTGTGGGAAAGCGCGGTCAACTTGGACACGGTAGTCGAACTGATGAACGAAGACTAAAAATGATTGTGGGAGGTATAGGTTACAGGATCCGGATTGTCCAAATTGCAGCGGGCGGGGGTCTGGTGCGAGTCGCCCATTCTCTGTTGTTGACGAGCACAGGTCGAGTTCTTTCCTTTGGAACTGGTCAATACGGTGCACTTGGACATGGTTACAGCGGTGGAAAGCAACTGCCAGATATYCTTCGCCCACASTATATTGATGCCCTTTCTGGTGTGCGCTGTGTCTGTGTTGCCGCAGGTGAATTGCATAGTGCTGCTGTTACCGTGGATGGCGACTTGTACACTTGGGGTGACGGGTTTTGTGGTCAACTTGGTCATGGTGATAAAGGACCATGTGTGTCGCCACTACAGGTCACTAAAGGTGGACTAGAAGATRAGTGCGTTGCTAATGTCTCCCTCGGAGCACGTCACAGTTTGGTTGTTACGGATGATGGTGAAGTATTTTCATTCGGTTTGGGACACTTCGGAGTTCTAGGTCGCAGTTACACACCATATGATTACGAACCAGTAGGAGCCTTGGATGGCATGGATGCTGGCGATGAAGATGAAAACTTCAATTTTGTCCCCAATCAACAGCAGCAGCAACAGCAACCCGGCGCAGTAAACCCTAATGGAAATCAACAAGAAAGAAACACGGATGATTTTGATTTGGTGGCGCATTTGGACTTGATTTCAAATATCAAGCTTCAAGACTCAAGTGATCAATGTATCCCAAAGTTGATTGATTCGCTAGCCGGTGTCCATATTGTTGGAGCCAGCGCCGGGCATCGACATTCCCTTTTATTGGATAATCATGGCTGTTTATATTCGTGTGGTGCGGGCATGACAGGATGTTTAGGTCACGGCGATAATCAGTCTCACATGTTTCCAATGAGGATACAGGATTTTGATGACAAAGAGGTACATATAGTTCAGATGAGTGCAGGTGTAGATATGAGTATGGCCGTGAGTGCGACGGGAGATGTATATGCATGGGGAAAGACAGATGGTGGGCGTTTAGGCCTCGGAACTACTCCGGCACGTGTCACTCTCCCAACAAAAGTAAATTTAGTTTCTGATGGGACCCCTATGAAAGCCGTCGATGTTGAATGTGGCTACGTCCACAGCGTCATTGTTGGTTTAAATGGCACTATTCACACTTGTGGTGAAGTGGGCATTGATGGAAATGCTGATGGTCAAGGCGGTTCTGGAGAGCCTGTGCAAGAAAAGGATTTCAATATTTGGCACAGGGTTCGAGAACCAATCGAAAAAGTGGTGAAAGCAGAACGATGGAAAAAGTTCGGAAAATACGAGGTCAAAGGACGGCAAAAAATGATGAGTGAAACTGGCTAAGGAATATGTTCTTTAGAAAACCAGTTTCTAAATGTTTCTTCCAAAGATGAAACCGTTCTTTATGAAACATCAAGGATATGATTGAAGGATTTGTGATGACCAACAGTAGCGCTTTACACAGAACTTAGTATCAGCTGGTCTATAATGATTCCGTTCTTCCCATTCTTTTTCATAGACAAGTCGTTCCTAGTTTGACTCTCTGATTCGATATGATATCTTCACAAAGCATAAGTTTTTCTTTCTCGTATATTGCAATATTTGTGGATTGATATTCTTAATGCCATAGTACTTGTATGGTGGTCTTATTGCAAATAGATTTGATATCTTGCATATTGATGGCACATTTGTACAGAAAACAGAGAGACTGATGTACTTCTTCAAACATGAGTGTAGTTTGCCTTGATGAATGACATAATTCAAGAATATCAGGTCCCAAAGGAAAGAGAATGACCAAAAAGAGGTGGTGACAATCACCAAACTATACTACAAAAGGTCACCTTGCTCAATTTCAGTTTTATGAATCTGAAACAATTTTATACATTTTTGGGTCCTTGTTTATGAAGCTGAAATATCAGCAGAGGAGATTAACATGGTGGTCATGCAGTCCAGATACACTAGTAGCTTTGTTTTGTTGGACTATTTTATTACACAAAGAGATGTTTTCTTTACAAAGAGGGGGGCTATCCTAGATGTTGAAGTTGTTTCAAAAGGGTAAACCCAAAGGTGTGAATGAGAAAACCAACTGGCAAGGAAAATGTTGATAATTCTCCTGGATGGCATGAATATTTTCATATGATACTACTACAGGAGTTTCTGACAGCGACTCATGAAGATGATATTTCCACCAGCAAGAAAGGAGAGAAAGTGGACAAAACTGGTGGATATGTCTGCACTGCAGCAGCAACATGATATGACAAAAGAAAGCAACTAATACTAGAGATTCTCTTTCTCAAAATGATAAGTTTGTTAGTAATACTACTAACCACCAACTGTTGGTTACAGATAACAGGAATTGGAAATTCTGTGAGATTCCTGACACAGGAGACAAAGTACTGGACAATATCTACAGGTTTCCTCATTCTATGTGTAAGAAAATTGTGATCTTTTTCCGTGTGCTTTTCGTCCACCAGTGCCACAGTACTACTAGTAGTACTAGTACTATATAGGTAGTAGTACTAGTACTGGTAGCATCATTACTAGTACAATATTTTTGTACAGTACTAGTACTAGTAGTAATAATATTTTTTCTTCTTACTAGCACTTTAACTAGTAGTACTCTGTAATACTAGTACTACTACTAGTACAAGCTAGTATTAGTAGCAACTACTAATTTTGCTGTCACACTAAAGAGAGTCCCTTATTACTACTACTATGACTCACTATGATTGTGTTGAATTGTGTACAATAACTACTACCAGAAATATCTTTTCACTATTGTTAACCTTGCTACTGGAAGAACCACATATTATGTCTCCTGTACTCCTCCTCTTTCAGCTGTGTTGGATTGGTGTCCTTCCACTGCAGCTCAAGGAGCAAGTAGCTCATGCTTAGCAACAACAATGTGACTAGGATTGCAAATAATTGAAAAAATTTCAATATTATATTTAACCTCATGAACTAGAAGAGGTAATGTGGCCAGAACCATAGCTTTGGATGCGAAGTATGCTCCTAGTTGCTCCGAGGGGCGGTACTTCCCTCTGAGGAGTTCTTATGGTAGCACAACCATAGGGTTGCAAATAATTGAAACTGGGAGAATATCTTCACACATTAGACTTGCTTCCCCCATATGAGGCAACTTGTAGTTGTTGTTGCCATCAACAAGGGATGCTTCCATACAAGCCTGAAACAATAAGCACACATTATTCAAAGTCTCACACTTGCACTTCTCAAAGGCTTCCAAATCATTAGTAGAGGTAAGGACCACTGAGTCACTCAAGGTGCAAAGAACTCACCATGAGGAAGAAGAAGCTGGGTGGTGGTTGTATCGTACATTTGCTGGCCAACGCTAGTATACTATGATAATACTACTATTATTGATCTAGTAACAATTACTAGTACAAGAAGAAGCATTCAAATTACCTTGGTATTGAGCTTATTTCAATAGAACAAAAGTAGGTTTGTAGGGTAAAACTATTATCAGATGGAGAAAGTACTACTAGTGCTACTACTACTAGTAGTAGTACTAGACAGATGAGTTGAGGCAGCAACAGATCCTCTGGTTTTTGATTCCATGATGATACCACTGCTACTACTATGATGTCTTACATAGACTCCTTTGTTGTATCAGTAATTGTGTTGAAGAATATTATGATTCAATATTTACTACTACAACATTCCTTACTCGTACTAGTAGTAGTAGTACTACCGTACTAGTAGTACAACTAGTACTACTAGTTGTAACTCAGACTTTTCATCAATATCTTTTCCACTTCCACGTGGAATCAAGCTTTTACCAGTAATTTTTTCTGCCTTCATCCAAGAAATCGAAGATTTCTGTCGTTCCGAAACTCTTGAAAACATCGACTTCAAAGCAACAGTTCGGAGACGCAACAAGATGCGAAGTGTGCTATGCTTCTGAAAACGCTCTTTCGACACTACCAACTAGCATGGCGAAGAAGAAGAAGCAGGACGCATTGAAAAAAGCTGCCCTCCAAGCCAGGAAGGAAGCGAAGCAAGASAAGGGGCAGCGAAAACGACTCGCAAAACAACAGAAGAAATTATCTGGAGACAAATCTGATGATGTCGATGAATCGGCATCCGAACCTATCGACAAAGTCATTCAAAGCTACAGAAGTCACGACAGTAAGATTTCTGGCATTGACAAACCGACTTTAGAAAGTTTAGAAGCAGAATTCCCCCTTCCCCGAGCAAACGCCACTCTTGAATATGGAACCGACGACAAGAGTAAGGGAAAAGATCACTTGTATTTATTCGGTGGAGAATATTTCGATGGTATTGAAAATATCGTTCTGGACGAATTACTGAGATTTGACACTCAAAAGAAAGAGTGGAGGCAGATTTTGACACCGTTGCCTCGACCAAGTCCCCGGTGCGCTCATTCATGTGTCTCGTACAAATCTTCCTTGTACGTCTTTGGAGGAGAACTAGCTACTGCTGACCAATACCATCATTATCGAGATCTTTGGAAATTTGATCTTCGCACGCTAACATGGAGTGAGATCAAGGCAAGAAATCCACCGTCGGCTCGATCAGGTATGGGATGCTTGGTGTGGAAGAATTATATGATACTTTTTGGCGGATTTTTTGAAGCATTGCGCGAGACCAAGTGGTACAACGACGTTCACATATTCAATTTGCAGACAGAAACATGGATGGATGTCCCGCAATCGCGTTTGGCGATTAAGCCAGAACCTCGCAGTGCTTGCAATATGGCTTTCTATGGAACCGACAAAATAGTCGTTCATGGTGGATTCTCAAAAGTGAAGGCATCCAATGCTGGCGTCGAAGCTAAAACACACACCGATGCATGGATTTTGCACTTGTCGCCGATCCTTCAACAAAAAMCCCCTACTTGGGAAAGATGGATGTCTAGCACCAAAAMAATAGCTGCTAATAGCCCAAATGGACGAGCTGGAATGTCGTCCCTTTCGTACAAGAACCGCATGCTCGTGTTCGGAGGCGTCGTGGATCATGAAGAGCACAACCACAAAGTAGATAGCATCTTTTACAATGACTTGATGGCCATGGATATTGAACGTCGAAAGTGGTTTCCATTGCGCATCAATAAGAATGGAGGGAAAAGAGGTCGACGGCGTCGAAAAGGAAACGAAGGCGACGAGGACCAAAATGAAGAGAAAGAATCAAAGCCCGATGTTGAGGAAAATGATAGTAGCAGTGACTCAGATCTGGAAGAAGATATTGTCGAAGGTGAGGATAACGTGGATCCAAGCCATCTTGGATGGGACATAAACCAGCTTCGATCGAATATGTTTGCCTTCGTTGACGGCGATGGGAACATCATCTATGAGAAAATTGACGACGAAGAGGGGGAGAAAAAAGAACAGAGTAGCGACGGGGAAAACGAAGAAACCAAGGAGGAGAAGGAAGAAGAAAAAGAGGAAGAAGCGGAAGCGGAAGAATCGAAAGAGGAGGAAAAGGAAAAGGATTACACCGAGAGCCCAAAAGCGCAAAATTCAAAGAAAGTATCAGGGAACTCCAAAAAGATCACGTCTTCTTCTGTAATGGTCATGAACGAAACAAATAATGCTCCCGAGGCTGTTCAGAGAGAAGAACCTTTACCCCGAATCAATGCCGCCACTGTAGTTCAAGGTAACACGATGTATTTGTTAGGAGGAATTTTGGAGGTTGGAGATCGTGAAGTGACGCTAGATGATATGTGGGCCATGGATCTTCGAAAGAGAGATAAATGGGAATGTCTATGGCAAGGAACAATGTACAAGCAGGTTTGGCGTGGTGCTGTGCACGATGACGACGAGAGCTACATCAGCACAGGCATCGAAGATGGAAGTGACGATGAAGTTGATGACATGAGCGACATCGATGGCGAGGAGCGAAAATTGAGACGGGCCGGTCTTCGTCAAGAAGTTTCTGAACTGAACGAGAAATACGATTTGGGCGATCAGAACCGAACGCCAGAAACAGGCGAAAGCTTAGCCGACTTCTACTCTCGAACATCGGAATATTGGAATGCGCAGGCTTCCGAACTGCTCTCAGGAATTGATTCTGAACCGCTTACAAACAAAGAACTGAAACGTCAAGGATTTGTCCTAGCGAAAGAAAGGTTTGAAGATCTTGGTCCTGTGCTCGAACGGTTGGCAGAACTAAATATAATGGGTGGTGATGAAGTCAAACGTAAGTCGAAAGACTCCAAGAAAAAAGATAAGAAGGAGAAGAAGGAAAAGAAAAAGAAAAGCAGCAAATAATACTACGTAACTAGATAAATGATAAACAAAAAAGTTTCCGATGATGAACGAATGCGCATTCGTTCCCTACGGTGCACAACGATTCGGGTCGCGAGGGAACATAGAAGCTTTTCGTACGTTGTCAAGCCCTAGGTACAAGAAGACAACTCTCTCCAATCCAATCCCAGCACCAGCGTGAGGAAAGATGCCGTCCTTGAACGACTTTTGATAAGCATCCAGTGCCTCGCCGGGTTCAATGCCCTTTTGTTCCAATATTTCTGTCAATAGTTCGGGATCGTGACAACGCTGGGCACCCGAGCAAATTTCTTGGCCGCGAATAAAGATATCGTAGGAGTTTGAAAACTTTGGGTCCTCGGCATCCGGCATAGTATAAAAGGGACGGATTTCCATCGGGTATTTGTCGAGCATGAAGAAGTCAGTGCCATACTTCTCCTTGACAGCTTCACCGAGAGCGAGTTCCATTGCTCCCGTGAGGTCACCATATCCATCACCAATGTCAAACCCCTTTTCTGTCAAAATTTCCATGGCCTCTGGCCAATGCAAGACGCACGGTTCATCCGTAAAAGTGACAGGCTCTGACGCGTACTGCTCGCGAATGATAGCCAATTCGTTGGCCAATCTCGATTCTAATCCATTGAAGATGTGCTTGAACATTTCGTGAATGACCTCCAACGTCTCCATGTAGTGATCGTTGATCGCCATTTCGAGATCGAGCCCCGTGAATTCACACAAATGGCGGCGGGTGTGCGAATTTTCGGCACGGAAGACAGGACCAATTTCGAACACTCTTGTCAGATCCGACGAGATGGCCATTTGCTTGAACAGTTGGGGCGATTGCGCCAAACAGGCTGTCTCTCCGAAGTAATCCGTCGTAAATACACCGGCCCCACTCTCACTTTCTCCCGCAATCAATTTCGGTGTATGGATCTCAACAAAACCTTGCGAATAGAGGGATTCTCTGAAAAGTTGACAGACCATCGATTGGATTCTCATGATCGCATTGTTTGCTGGTGCTCGCAAATCCATCCAGCGGTTGTCGAGCCGCAATTCCTGTCCGAGTCGAGGAAAGGGACGGTCTGTCTCTTGGGAAGCATCCACTTCAGCCTCACTGCGAGACGCATCCTCGACAAGGAAAGGCAAAATGGACTGCGCCTTGGCGACGGAATGAATGCGCTGAATCTTGAGCTCCATGCTCTGCACAGAACAAGACTTCACGTCGGCCGACTCAAGTGTTCCTTCGATGTCGATGATACTTTCCTCCGTCAGCGATTTGAGGTATTTGATCATTTTTTGGGATTGTTCAGGATTCTCCTTGTCTTTGAAAAAGACTGCCTGGACGGTGTGGAAGGAGTCTTGTCGCAAAACCAAAAAACAAGAGCCTCCCTTCACTCGAATCGAATGCAAACGTCCCCGCAACCAGATGGTATCGCCAGGAGCATGGGTTTCTCCGTCCAAATCTTTCACCTTGGCGAATTCTCGACCTGTGCGACTTCTCGACATGATCCGGCTCATGTCTCCGTACGGCTCGTATGAGTCTTGCTCTTCGACCGAAAGGTAATTCACATCATCGATACGCTCGGCTGCTTCCTTTGCGAGACGCTGCGCCTCCTTCTTCGCCTTCTTTTCGGCCTTTTTTCGTTCTTTTTCTGCCTTTCGGGCTTCTCTGGCCGCCTTGATCTGTGCCTTCTCTTCTTCGGTCTTCTCGGTCTTCTCCCCCGTGTCTGAAGCCGATGACATCCATCGGGACGTTGGTGATGCAAGGGCGGACGTCCTCCACGGGAGACCCGCAACGCGCTGCRTGCGAGCGCTTCGGGCCGCGGCTTGAAAACCCGCTGCCCGGCGCACAACCGTCGTGGCAAAGCTTCTGCCAAGCGAAAAAGACATGGCGGGAGCCGGCTTCTGCAATGCCGTCGCCACGAAAATTGCTACAACGAGCGAGAACTGATACTTCGTGGTGAAGGGAAGAAACGTGTTCGTATTCATCGAGATGCGTTGCTAGCCTGGGTTGCGGAAGTGAAAAGATAGAATCGAGAAGATAGATTGATCCGATTGAATTATTTCTCTCAGACGGGACTTCTATTGTGCTGCGCAATCCGAACACAAGTGCAATAACTCAATCGATCGATTAGAATCGTTTAGTTTCTCGATATGGTATCACTGCTCTCTCTACTCAGGACCCATAAAACGTACGGTACGTATCCATCATCGATTTGACTCCACGGGGCCGATCGAGGTGGGTGATGAGTGATGACATACCGGTAGATTGCGATGATTCTCGAATCAAACCGGTACCGTACCGTACGGTAGTCGTATGTGATTTGGTACGTACGTGATGCACACGAGCGGTACAGAACTAACCTCTGACAGAACTAATTCGCGTTTGCTGGTTCGAGATGAGTGGAAGGAAAACGTTTCGAGTTCGACTCGCTTGACTCACTTCGGGGAATCCCCACAAAACGTGAATGAATCGAATCAATCAATTTGAAAATAATACAATAGAAACTGCTAGTAGTAGTAGTAGTACTAGTACTAGTACCAGTATTGCTACTATTATTACTGTTACTACTAGCACTACTACTAGTATCAATATTTTGCAATTCCCCTTCACCTAATTGTACTACTAGCAGATTGTTCTAGTAGATCTGGTGATAGACTGACAGATGGAAAATTTAGCATACTATACAGCAGCATACAAAATACTACTAGTATACTACAACAACTGGCACACATGCTTCACTGCTCACTGCTCTCAATTTGGAAAAGATTGCCATCCTTATCCTCCCTATTTTTGCACCAAATGTAATCACCCACAAGAGTTCACACTAGGCATGAACCAAGATGATGATCTCAACCCAACATTTGAGACCAAGATAAACGCTGACTCATGAATCATTTGGGATGTCATCCACACCTTGTTCTCCCCCACTGACAAATATTGCCAAATTATTGAACTTTAAAACAGCCAAGGATACAAAGCCCTAAAATCCCCACTACTCATTACATCTCCTCATTCCTTCAAACAGAAATACTTTGTGAACAGGACTTTGCTCATCTTCAGCACAAATTTGAACCCTCCAACTTTGTTGCCACTCTTCAGCAATAGTTTGAATTTCCCAAACAGTCCAAATCAAACAACACCTGTTGTGCAAACACCAACCAGAAAATACAATTCATATCTACCTACATACAAGGGTCCTGAGAATATTGCTTGCAAAGCCTTATCTCCGTTAACCAAATTCAAATCAATAAAATTGATGAAGAAAATTTAAGCTTTGCATACTCGATGTCTGTCAACCACCAAATCAAAGCAGACCCATTGTTGTTCAACCATTCATGCCTTGTCTGCAAAATGATGACAGGTCAAACTTCATTGCATGCTTTTGAAAATTGTCCACTCCTTTGCCACTCAGACCTCCTCTGTCAAAACTTCATTAACTTCTCCCAGATGTACAAACAAGCACAAAATGCACTAGTAGCAAAGGCAAAGGCAAATAAAACAGTCAACCTTGTTTACACAGAAACAGAAGAAACCCAAATGATTGTTGGCRATACATTTCCTGTTGACATGTCATCTGACAACAGAGAAAATAWAACAGATTTTATGTAGGGCAGATGACAAATCGGGAACTCCAAGCCCCCCCCTTATCTCCATCTCCTATCACCCCAGTTCTCCATATGCTTACTAATGCCTCACATGTAATGCATATCATGCTGTTCATTCCATCCAGTGACATCCACCAAGACTTGTCAAAATCCCAAACGTCAAGCAGCATTGGTATACCCAAATATCCACATGACAACTTTTCACCCTCCATATCAACCTTCACCAGAATCAACAATCAAAGTCATCAATGTCAACTTCCTAAAAGATATATCAAATACACCACTRCCTCTGAAAACATATTGCCTCAACCATATAGGCACAGATTGACACAGGTGCTTATCTCACATGCACCAACCTCATTGAAGAACCTCATCATTTTCCTACTAGAAGTGCCAGTACTGGTACTGATTGATAAGGATGAGGTGCAGAATGAGGAGATTACTAGCCAGTTGAAGCTTCTTACTTGAGGGGTAAYACCTGCTACAACACCAAGAACTACCAGTAGTACTTGTACTTCTAGTACTAAACTACTATTAGTAGTAGTTTTGGTGTTACTATTACTACTAGTAGTAGTATACTAGTACACAAGTACTTTGTTGTAGTAGTAGGAAAAGTACTGATGCTCTTCCATGAGCAATGGTTCTAGCTTTCCTGCCAGTCTCTCTTCTAGTTCTATTGGTAGTAGTACTACTAGTACTACTAGGCCATGAGGTGACTGAAAATAATTTAGTCTTTTACTATTTGTTCTAGTACTAGACARCAAGTAGTAATAGTAGCTAGTACTACTAGTAGTGCTATTATTAGTACTACTTGGATCTGTTGCTTGACACATCACCTGCAGCACATGTTTCATCATCCTGAGTTTCTAAATAGTGCTTCCAAATTCTTGCACAAGTTCTAAGGGAAACTTTGAAGGCCTCCGCTGCTGCCTTCAACGCACCCTTAGCAAGTTTCCCATTCCCTTTGTGATGCGGAAGCAGTTGGTGCAGAACAGCTTGTTGTTGATTGTTGGTCAAGTTGATAAGGTTCCGTTGCGTTGGAGGAGGAGTAACAGCCGGAGGAGGAGGGAGCAGCTCAGTTGGTTCAAGGAGATCCATTGCAAGATCTATTGCTTCTATTCCTGTAGCCATCTTGGTGTGCGTTTGCTTTAGAAAAGAGCAGCATTCAATAAAGTGAGTGGATGAAAGCATGGGGGRAAAAAGCAGCACAGCAACAAGCAACAAAGAGACCCCTTGCAGGTCGATTGTTGTTGTTGTCATTCCCTTAGTGGAAGCAAACAGAGGCGCGCTCCTCCCCCCCACCTCTTAGTGGAAGAAACAGAATGGAAGCAACAGAGGCAGGAGGCGCCAGCAAGTTGATGGATCCCCTCTTAGTGGAAGCAATGGAGATGCGAGTGAGGCGCGAGTTGATGGATCCCCTCTTAGTGGAAGCAACAGAGGCAGGAGGCGCCAGCAAGTCGATGGATCCCCTGTTACTAKTGTAGGCAACAGAGATGCGTTTGCTCAACAGTGACACGCTCCCCCCCCCGCGCCTCTTAGTGGAAGCAACAGAGACACAAGTCGTGGAAGCAACAGAGGCGCAATTCCCTCTTAATGGAAGCAATAGAGAAGCGAGCCATGGAAGCAATGGAGGCGCAATTCCCTCTTAGTGGAAGCAATGGAGACACAAGCCGCCAAAGCAATGGAGACACAATTCCTTCTTAGTGGAAGCAACGGGAGACGCAAGTTGGTCTTCCCCCCTCTTAATTGAGGCACGTAGTGGAGGGGCGTAGTGGAGGCCTGTAGTGGAGGGGTGTAGTGGAGGGGTGTAGTGGAGGGGTGTAGTGGAGGGGTGTAGTGGAGGGGTGTAGTGGAGGGGTGTAGTGGAGGCATGTAGTGGAGGCATGTAGTGGAGGCATGTAGTGGAGGGGCGTAGTGGAGGCGTGTTGGCTCAACATCGATGAGTCACTTGAGGTGCAGAGAAAAGAAGCCGGTCTTAGTCAGTTGAATGGAACAAAGAAGTGATAGAAAGAAGACGAAAAGAGAAAATTGGGAGGTGCGTTGAAATCAAAAGTGAAAATAACATGTGAAAATAACACAGGGAGCATTTTTACACCATGCGCGCAGCACATTTTTTTCTCTTCACATCGCTTCTCCAGCTCAAAATTGAAAAAAAACTGCACAGGCCCRAATAGGCCCAAGCAGTCTTTTGCCCTGTGTAGTGACCGTCTAAAGACTGCATGAAACATTGTCAATAAGTATGATAAGAATACCATGATAAAGCTCTTAGTCTGGGCTTTTCAAATAAACCGTTCCAGTCTTTAACTGATTAATAGAACCCAACTGACAGTAAAATCACATTTATATGCCAAAACAGGGCCTCTTTGAATAGCTATAAAGAGTGCATCAATACTATAAATCCATTGCAATTAACACAAGTGTATACTACTACAATAGATCTGTTTAGTGCAAAAATAAGCATTCCAATCGCCCAAGTATTGAGCTTATTAGGTGCAAAGCGTACAATTATATCTGGAYAGAGGTAGTAGTACTGTGACTGGTGGTACTAGTACTTCCTCTAAAAGGTAAGAATGGCATGATCAGCAAGAAGAAGAACTACAGTATGGGGGTGGGGGTCAATCATACTACTACTACCCCTACTACGTCTCAGTACCACTAGAAGAAATTCCTACTAGTACTACAAATCCTACTAGTAGTACCAGCTGTTACTATGTGACATACTACTAGTTCTTCTAGTACTACTACTACTAGTACTAGTACCAAATTCTAAACACACCACCAGCGGAAGGCCACAAGAAGAACAATTAGTACTACTACTACTAGTACTACAAATCCTACTAGTAGTACCAGCTGTTACTATGTGACATACTACTAGTTCTTCTAGTACTACTACTACTAGTACTAGTACCAAATTCTAAACACACCACCAGCGGAAGGCCACAAGAAGAACAATTAGTACTACTACTACTASTAGTACTAGTACTAGCTACTCCTATTCATACTGTACTTGATTATTCCTCATTCTTGGGTCTTTCTCGTTCTTGTACTTCTACTAGTAACAAGAATGCTTCATTTCTGCTATCAATAGCACTAGTACTAGTACTAGTGGAACTAATAGTAATATTCACAACAACTATTGTTCCTCGGAACGGAAAGGTTGATCAAGAACGGCATAATTCTTGTTCGTGTTTCAGCGATTTTACCGGATTTTTTGCAAGGGTTGCCTCGTCAATATGGCGAAGAAAGTCTGACTTTTTGTCAGACCGTGGGTCACGAGGACCGACCGACTGAAACAATGTTCAATTCGGTATTGGACACTTATTGCTATGGTACGCGGCACATCGCAAGACGTTGCTAGCTTTTGAACCGACAAAAATTCGAGGGGCCTTGCGCTTCGTGAACATCGCTTAAAGCCAGTCATGGACAAAATCTACGAATATTTATAGCATTAATTATGCCTGTAACACGGGCACTTGATTCAGTCGGGATTTTCCGTCACAAAGCCAATAAATATTAGGACCAAAATTGTTACAATCCTTGGTCACACATTTTGGAACCGTGAATGAGTTTTGACAGAAAGAAGGCATCAAACCGGCACAATRCCGTCGAGTCCAATCGAAGAATAGATCCAAYGCAGTACCGTATTCTTTTTCGAAAGCCGCTATCGTCGTCTGTATAAATGCTGCACTWTTCGTTTCATTTCATTCTTTTGCGACAGAAACTAAATATAATTTCATCCCTTCATCCACGCCACCCCACGAATACGGTACAGCTTCTAACTTGTTTCACATCSATTCGAATACACAAAAGAAATTCACGACAATCATTAAAACGAACAAATCTCGCTAGCTAATCTAGAGTTACAGAAGATAAAAAACGATGATTGGAGTTCCGTACAAGATGGTCTGCTTCGTTGAAATGTTTATTGTCCTTTCTGCATTCTGCTTCAACACTGGATTGTCGTGGGATATGAAAAGGGCACGCAGCAGTGCTGCGGGGGCTGATCGCGGTATGGAGAGTTACAGACGCAATCTTTCCTACAAGAAAGTAGAAGCTTTTCGATGCGACGAAGACAACCAAGAAATAAGTACCGCTATCTACAACACAACAGAAGCACCAGAAGACGAAGACAAAAGTCTCCTCGACGCGGCGGCAAATCTACTAGATGAGACTCTGTTTTCTTCAAAAAAAAACTCCACAGAACCAGAACCACTCAAGACCCTCGGAGAAGTGGGCTACCCCATTCGGATTTGCTTCCGAGCCACGTCGAAAGCAGAATCCAACGACGTGCACCTCCTCAAGGTCGACGACTTCACGTTTCTCAAGTACCGCACCCGCGGGGATGTATCAGCCGCCGGACCGAACCGCCAGATTCCGAAGATCATCCGTCAGCGGGCGGTAGATCATGGGATTCCCTTGTCCAGCCACTTGACAGAGGTGATTTGCAACCCCGGAAGCGATGTCTGCGCCGTGGAAACTACCTTAACTGGATATTTTTTTCTCACCGCGGGGACCATTTACGGGAGAGGTACCGTCCTGATGCAGCGTGGAAAAGACGAATCGAGCGAACAGGACGACCCCCTGGGAACGCGTTCTCGTTCGCTCCAACACATCGATACCTTTGAAGACGTGTCTATTGAACTCGACTTCATCGGAAACAATGGCCGCGGCAAAATGCCACCAAAATTTCGAAACACGATCATTCTCATGGTGATTATTGTTATCGTCTTCTTCCTTGCCTGCTACACAACGATCTTCTGCGGTGGTCTCTACTGCTGCTGTATTGACTTTTTCGCTGCGAAGAAAGAAAGTTACGAAGAGGAGTACATTACTTATCTCGACGATTACGAAGACATCGAAAAAGGAGTCCCCAGCCAAATCGAAATYGAAATTGAGCACTGGATGGGAATGAAGACGGAATCGGAATTCGGAGCCGACAGAACAGAAAGTATTCACAGTGATGAGATATCCACAGACGACGATTATTTTTCAGAGACCGAATCCCTAGAGGACAACAATTACTGGGACGTTATCATCGCTGCAGAGGAAGAAAAATATAAATCGATGRCTGCGCGCGAACCAGAGATCGACTACGACCAGGAATACTGGAACGAAGTCGGAGACGAATACGAGCAAGAAGACGACTTTGAAGACCTATACGAACGTCAAGATGGACACTATGATATAAATAAGGACGATGAACAAGGCGAACACCAAGATGGACACCAAGACGGACACCAAGACGAACACCAGGGTGATAAACAGGGCGAACACGACGACGAATACCAAGACGGACATCACCAATACCAACAACGTGAACATATAAGCTACTTCGGGGACAGCGACGATGACAATTGGAACAGTGGGGATGATCAGGATGAGGATCGCTCTGTCATTATTATTGAGACAAAGGAACCCAGAGTGGATCCAAAAGCCAAAAAGATTTCTTCCTCCAAGAAGAAATCGAAAAAGAAATCAAAATCATCGACGTCCTTAAAATCCACAAAATCCGACGATTGCGACTCCAAGGATAGTGGTCTGTCGGCTGACGATACCGACGTCCCCAAACCAAAAAGCAAGTCGTCGTCCTCTAAGAAAAAGTCAAAGTCGAAATCGAAATCATCCAAAACAAAACCATCGTTGGGCTCAAAAAATTCAAGCATGATTACAATAGATATAAATGTGGATGAAAAATCTTTCAAGAAGAAAGCAGAATCAAAGCCATCCTCAAAATCAAAATCTTCTGCCACCAAGAAGAAATCGAAAAAAAGCAAATAGATCACACAGGGTGGGGCAAGGGAAATGCGTGATAGAAATGTGTTAAAACACTGTATAATATTCATTAATCATATTTAGAAATAAAATTCAGATACCGTAGTGACCCCGGACAGTATTTTACATTTCTTGCAGAGCTAGTGATGTGTTGTCAGATAAATATCATCCTTCTTCTATCATTGCTGCAATAGACAAGGTGCCGAACCCTTCCCGGGATTACACGAACGACAGTACCGTGCACCGTATATAAACAAAACATACTGTGGACGCAGTGCTGTTTAGATTTAGACATTCTTTTTTGTTTCGGTTGTTTTTCCTTTGCACACAGTATGTTCGTAGCCGAAATAAATCATTGTGAAGACGAATCCATAAAGGGAAAGCACGGCACCCAGCGGACCCCAGATTTGATGCACGTAATTTGCCAGCACTCCACCAAGAATTGGCCCAATGATTCCGGCGAGGCTTTCCATGCTTCCCAGCACGCCGAACAACCCTCCCAGTTCATCGGGATCGGCGATTTTGCTTGTGTCAGCGGTGAAAATCGTATTGATCACGCCCAGTGCCGTGATGATGAGTCCAAAGACRGCGTATACGACGACGAGGCTGTGCGTTTGGTAGACCATGAACCGGCCGCCACCAAGAATCAAGGCACACGCCAGCAAAAGCCGCGTTCGGCCCCTATCGCTGGCTCCGAAATTCTTCAGAAGATACTTGGCGAAAAAGCCCTGAGAAATCGCAAAACCAAATCCGATGAAAGAGTAGTATCGACCGTAATCTTTTGGGCCGAAATTAAAGCGCTGTCTCAGCGCAACCGCCCATATCGTTTGGAAAATGTGAAAGGCTAGGCCCATGCAAACCCGCGACACCATGAGAAACAAAGCGGGGCGAGTTCTAGCGGCGGGCACGAGGTCAGGGACGAAACTACCAAATCCAAACGACGATGATTTGTTGGCTTCCTTTTCTCTGGACGCAATCGTCGATTTCGGAGGGTTTGGCAGTAGAGATACGAAAAAGATAGATCCGAGCAGACAACAAGCTGCAAACAAAGATGCGGTTCGATGATCCTTGAAGAACACAGAACCTAGCAAAGGCCCAGCCATGAAGGCCAGCCCTACCGCCATACCGAGCTTGCCGACCCTGCCGGCTCTTTCTGCTGCCGATGCCGATTCGTCATGGTATTCCATGAAAAGAGCCTTCAACACTGTGAAGTTCTGCTGGCATAGCGCCGATGGGATCATCCCAATCCACAGCYCATCGATCGATGTGGCTCGGAAGGAAAGCAGAACATCGAGAGCAGACGCTGCGACCCCTAGCATCAGAAAGAACTTTCGGGCTCCTCCGACCATTTTCAGAGCCTTTGAATCGGAACACTTTCCGATGATCGTTGAGCCCAGAAGAGTCAGAGTCGACCTCGCCGACGTCATCGTCCCGATGCACTGAACGTCGCACCCGAGCGTGTCTCTCTTCGTTTGGTAGAATCCCATGTTGACAGAGGCCGCCGTTACCAACAAGGCGAGAGATAACGTACCGTACAGAAACCCCCGGTGCTCTGGTTCTGCGACAGTACTGTTCACAGGAACTGTGCGGCTCTTCTCGTTGCCAAGGATCTTCGTCGTTCTTTCTTCTTTCGACGTCGGAGCAGCACGAGCCTCCTTCGCCTCGGGCGATATAGTCTTCACYGTTGGTCCACACATTATTTACGTAGGCAGAAAGCAGCGAAGTATACTAACTTAACTTCCCTTGGACGTTATCTGAAACTGATGGACTTATTGTTGTCTTCTTACTGCACTAAACCTTGGTCGTTATTAAATAAGCTATCTACAGAAACAAACTCCGCTAGGTCCTGTATGACTCCGGAGGTTGGCGTTTTGACTTCGTATTCAAGGTACGACTGCGAAAACAATTCACAACTATCCTTGTTGCGGGTGCAACGTGTTCGGTGATTCAGTTCAGAATTCTATTCACTTTTGATGAATACTGTACAGTATCGATCAAACTGGGACTCCGTCACTCCTCTTCGAATGTTCAGTATTGTACGTACTGTACATAGTRCTTGTCTTACGTACATATCAGGGGGAGATGGGAAAATTTATAAGATCCTCCTGTATCAATTTTTGTGAGCCAATCAATTCTTATGGCGCGCCAAATAACTCTATCCCCCCACTACCAATCAACCATCTTGTATCGTACGGCTACGAGCTACCGTACAACCTGTACTGGACGAAGACCTCAAAGAATTTTTTAACGACTGAAGACAAAAACAATAGAAGAATCATTACCATGAATCTCACGCTTTACAAATGGTTAAGGGTCCGGGTCGTAACACTTTGTCTCTTCACTTTTTCGAATCTCTTTTCGTTGCAAAGAACCCTAGCAACTTGACACGAAACGAAAATTCACTGCAGAACTTATCAACATGCCGAAAAAGAAGAAGAGCAAACGACAAAAGGTCCAGGACGTGAGCACGTTTTCCGGCCTCTCGAACATCACAGGGTTTGGTGATTTGGGAGGAGCCGCTTCGATTGACGACTGTATGGCTGAGATGATGTTCCATACAGAAAGTCGGAGCGAGAATCAACCGCAACAAAACGATGATGCCATCTCTGCTCCGGAAAACACGATAGAATCCATCAGCATTCGATACCCGGAGACGATCCATCCACCAAAGCGTGGGGCGCCTCGACAGCCATCCTGGATTCAACAGGCCAACAAAGCCAAAACCTCGTCGAAATACATGATGAGTGCTGAAGATATCGAGAATTGGAACCGAAGCTTTGAAACCTGGGCGAATGGTGGCATTTACAGCCCTGGATTGCTCCCCAACATTGACCAAGAAATTGCAAGAAATTTCAAGGTCAAGGAACTTTCCGATCTCTTACTAAAGAACAAGAAGTTTGCGGGTAAGGATCTCCGGATGCCCCTTTTTGAGCGCTGGCTATTGGACTCAAAGCACGAAGAGGAGAGTGAGGGCGTTGTGGGTGACTGTGTGCTGACGCTTCGATCGTCGCCCGATTCGGGGGCATCCCAACGGTTGCTGTCGGAGCTGACCAGCAAACAAAACGGTGTCGATCAGACGGACGCGGAAAACGTCATTGCCAAGCTTTGTCGAACGACAAATCTAGCGTGTCAGGAGTTATTATCCCAGGAGGATAGGTATCGACGGCAGTCTCCGCTGAATAAAGGAGATCGAATCAACATGTCCACAAAACCGTCGTCGACAAATACATTTGTGAGCTTAGAATATTCGCGGAAAAAATGGAAAAAGCCGTTTTGCTTCCGCATTAATCAGATTCACTATAAAAAATTGAAGGATCGTTTCCTTGAAATTCACCCCAGGTTCATCTTTGGTGGGGGGAAAATTGTCAAGAACAACATGGAAACGATGGTGGAACGTTCGTTCCATGTTTTGGTGTTGGCCTTGCTACTGCGGTATTCCGCCTTGTCAGGTGGAGGGCTATTGGACGACTTGAGAGGTGGAGGAATGCAAGGTGAGAAAGATATTTGTGTGCTGCCCTTGCTATGCTATTGTAAAAGATTGTTTAATCACAATTGAATTCTTTTCTACCATCATGGTCAATGTATGTCGTTGACTCCCTGGAAGGTGCCATTCATTCGAGCGTCTTTGAAGTGTTGCAGGCACATTTTTCGAAGGGAAAAGATAGCCCGTCCTCCAATTCGTGGTTCGAGGGATTTGCTTCTCCGTTCAATGCGGCTTTGCCACGCTTTGCATCGGCCTTTCCAGATTTAGACTGGCACTTTGGGTCGGTGGGACGTTTTTTCGATTGCAAGTTCGACGCAAAGATACAGCCCGATGAGAACGATAATGGTGAATATTGCGAAGCGAATCCGCCATTCACTCCGGGGATCATGATGGCTATGGTAGATCACATGGTGGAAGCTCTCCGTAGGGGCGACAAAAACAACATCCCCTTAACATTTGTTGTGGTGGTTCCGTCTGCAGACAACAAAAAGAAGAGGAAATCTAAATCGGCAATATCTTCTGATGAAAACAATGATATAGCAGTTGCTAAATCTGCTGCTACTAGATCGTTTCGTACTATGCTATCCAGCTCGTATTGTACGAGACATGTCCTCCTCAATGCAAGAGAACACGGATATGTCGAGGGTGCGCAGCATCTACGGCCGACCCAATATAAGCAAAGCTCGTACGACACGAGCGTCATAATTTTGCAAACTCCGAAGGCCGCCAGTACCGACCTAACAGAGCTCGAGAAAGATCTTAGGGTTGCGTTTTCAAGCCGACACGAAAGTGAGCTGATAGAACGGAAGAGAAAGTGTGCTACTACCTAAATACTGAATGGAAAGTTTTCTACAATTCAGTATCACTTTCGGCTCACTTTTGGGTCCTATCTTATGGTAGTACCATGTATTCAATAAATGCTGAAACCTTCAAGTCAACTTTTCTGCAATTGCATACACCTTTAAAAGTTTAGAAGTGATGCTGATCTCTGTTCATTGGTACTAGGAACCTGCCTTAATTGGGCTTCTCAGTGTGCATGGAAACGGTCATGGTATAACTCTTATCCATCAAAATTGTGAACAAACCCCTTTTATGTTCCCTGAGTCATCCTCTCCATTAGTTGGTAGTCATGGTGCATAGAAATGACAGTACTCTCTCAGGGCTGCTGCCACTTGGAGTGTCTATCTGCATCCTTCCGAACTTCAATATACTAACATTCTAAATAGACCAATTTGAATATTTTTCTGATCTGTGTGTCTTTTCTTGAAGATCCAACAGAACAAATTTGAAAGGTCAATATTGCATAATTCAAACTTGTTGCCTTTTCCATTGCAATAAATCTCTATGATTTGGCAGTATCCAGTTTTCTAACTTTGGTTTCTGTTTGCAATCTTTTTTATTAAATGCTACCAGTGTTACAACACAAGAATTGTGAACCAGCTTCATCTTAGATTCATGAAATGAAAAACTTTCACCAAATGCTTACTAGCTGATTGTAATGTTTCTATCTTTATGCTCATCCTGTCCACATCATTTGATATATTATGAAATGAAACACAGCAGAAGTGGGGTTTGATTTTTCAAGAAATCAAGTTTGCATTTGTTGATATTCTTGACTGGATTTGTACCCAAAGGGAAGAAAGTCCCAGTGCTTTTTCCCTCTGCATTCATTTACATAACAGCTAGAAGTATTCTCTGTGTAAATGCTTGCTTAAATGCTTGCTTGGGTGGTACTACTAAATAGTATTGAATTGAAAAATTTGGGCTGCAGGGGCAGATAGGGTTACTGTTAAGAACCACACCAAGATGCAGAAGCACTTGAATTACTGGTAAGCATGACCACAATGTTTGCTTCCATTGGATAGTAACAGTATTACTATAGTAGTGTACTTTCATTGGCATTTAGATTCACAGCATATTTTTGATCTTAATCAATACATGTGCATGAGTGAATATAGGTGTCAAATAGTAACTTCAAACTGGTGATGATTGACAAATAAAGAACATTTTGGTTTTAATTGTTGTAATTGTCAAGTAAAATGATTAGAGTAGTGTAATTGCTGCATTCCATGTTCAACTGTTCACATCAATGGCTATAATGACAAATCTTGTACTTAAATATTTTAATGTTGATTACATGAACATCATGCATCAGAAAATTGTTAGGCATTGCAATTGAAAGTACCTAACAAGGATTGAACCAATGTACTAGTACTAGTAGAACATCACAAATTTTTGTTTCTTTGATCCCCAAAGTCTCTCTACAATGATCTATTTGCAATTTGTCAAGCATTTTAAGAGTTGTAAAATGTGTTCAAAAATATTGAATTATTGACCCCTATTGTATAGGCTCAGCCAACTGATTCCGGGTGCACCAATTGTACATTTTGAATTCCATATTCATACTACACATAATTTGATATGTTCCATTACAAGGATCCCCCAACGCCCCCATATCACTAGAATCCTCTTTTTACTGGGATTTAATTCATGTGCCTATCATACTTAAGCATCTATTGGGGACCAAGATACTAGCTGTTTGAGTGAGTTGACCCTTCGTTATCTCTCTACATGTATTTTGTACTATGTGTCAATTTTGGGCTGTAAAAATTTGGATTTGTACTACAGGTACAGCAATAGTTTGAGCATGTTTGCACTGATGGGACTCAAAAATTCACCATATGCCTGGCTGTAAACTGCAGGGCCCTCCGTTAGTTTTTAAGGAAGTCAGTCACCAACCAAGATCAGGGTTTCCCATAGGTTTTTCCACCATGTTTAAACAAAGAGAGAATTGCCCGGGCAATATTATCTTTGTTTATCTTTGTTAAAAATTGACAAATCAAAGAGAAACAAGGAGGAGCAATGTTCTCTTTGTTTCTCTTTGTTTAAACATGAAGAAACAAAGATAATATTGCTCGGGCAACATTATCTTGTTTCTCTTTGTATGAATGGAAATTGCCCCCATCATTTCACTATGTAAAAATGCAGAGAACAGTGCCCAGGTTAAATTCACTCTGCTTAAACAAAGAGAAACAATGAGAACATTGCCCAGGCAATATTCTCATTGTTTCTCCTTATTTTAACAATGTGAAACAAAGAGAAACAAGGAGAGGCAATGTTCTCTTAGTTTATCTTTGTTACAACAACAAGAAACAATGAGAATATTGCCCTTTGTGGGGTGTATGGGAAACTATTTTATTTTWAAAAAATCTAACTGCAGGACCAGTACAAGCCAGTTTTTTAGTTAAACTAGTAGTCATTACACACAAAATAAGGGCCCAAAATCTACAGCTGGTGTGTACATTTGCTTGCCAAGTCTATACCATAACAATTGAACAGCATGTCTTCTAGTTTTGTACAAAAAAGAATACTACTACTGCTGGTAGTACTGGAAATAAGTTGCAGCAGTGTTAGTAGTACTACTCCAAATCACAATCAAATAATACCATGGGACTCTTTCATCATGAGTGGAAGAGAACCCTGATGGAATTGTCCTAAAAAGCTTGCCATGGAGTTGAACAGGTAGCTTTTTTGTGTTTCTAAAAAAATTGGTAAGGCATCTATTCTTTGTTGTTTGGTGGTAGTAGTATCATCATCAAGACCAGTCACTACAAGAAGTTGGATGATTAAACTTTCATTCATAATCTAGAAGGTGTGTCAAATCAACAGTAGTAGCCACATTCTCATATTCCATTTTTGGTTGCTCACCACTTCAAAATGACTAAATTTTTACACCAAAATATCTCTATTTTGATTTTCCCCCTCTCCATTTGCTCAGTACTAGCAGTAGTAAGAAAGGATGAACCAAAAGCACTCCTTTCATTTTACTACTGCTGACTAGAAATATGATGGTGGTAGTATTATGTAGTACATAAATCTTTTTTGGTTATGGCCCTCTTACTTGTTTTAGAAGGTAGTGCTACTACTWGTACTAGAAAGTCAAATTCCCTGCTGTCAATACTTCTAGTGCTATGGTGTCACTGAATTAGATAAATACAGAATTGATTTGAAAATATTGTATAGCATGGGCCAAGCAGAAAAAGACGACCCAGTTGTACATTAGCAATTGTGTATATACAGCCCTGTACAACTTTATACTATGATAAATAACGCCCCATAACCCCCCATATTGCTGCATTTGTATTTTTCCTGGGATTTGATTCATGTGCTTATCATTGTTAAGCCTCTGTTGGGGAAAAAGATATAGCTGTTCAAGTGAGTTGAACCTCTCTTAATGCTCTACCTGGTTTTTTTCTACTATGCATGGATTTTGGGCCATCTAATTACAGTGTCATGACTCGCGGGATTAAAGATTTGACTTGTACTAGGCCTACAGCATGCACATGTGAGGGAAACTATTTTGGTTGCACGACTGGTGGGATTCAAAAATTTGAGTATCATTACTACACCAAGTACTGACCGTGTGCAAAAAGATAGCCTGTAATCTACAACTGGATCATAGATCTGCTGGCYAACTCTATATGATAATTACCCTACTACTGTTTAGAATGAGTTGTCTGGGCCCTCYGTTAGTTTCGGCGCAAGACTGATTTAGACCCAAATGGTGGTCTCACTCATCGTTGCTACTCCGACTACTATGTTGATCTGAATCAATGACCGTTAAATTTARCGTTCATCCGTTGGATTCGCTTGTGTTGAAAAATCCTACGCATATGTATCATGAAAATTAAAAAAATTAAAAAAATYGCACAGTTTCCCGATGGTCTGAAAACAAAGAGAATATTGCCTTCTCTTTGTTGAAACAACRAGAAAATTGTTCAATTAAGTATCTCTTTGATTCTCTTTGTTTCTAGTTGTTTCAATTAAGAGAAACAAATAGAATTCTGTCCAATCAAACTTCTCGTTGTTTCTCTTTGTTTCTCCTCGTTTCTCCTTGTTTAATCTCTTTGTTTCC
>CAACVS010000168.1:30413-67032 GCA_900660405.1 Pseudo-nitzschia multistriata
TAGTAGTGAACTTAATTATAATTTGAATTACTATCTACAGTTAAAAACACATGTTAGTTTGTGCACATGTAAGCTACTACAGTACTTCTACTATACTTTTCAAGCTAGTCGTCAGAGGAGTCATCCATCATGGAAGTCAAGAAGAAAAAATACTAGAATATTTTTTTTACTGAAATAGTTGATGGAAAGGAGTCTGAGGGGGTAGAAACTAGGGGTCCGCAACGCAACGGTATTTGAAAAACRTTGCACTGCAACAGTCCACAATGCATTTTTTCCATCCTTGACTGTTTCACAAAGCCATTGTGTAATGAAATGTAGTATAATATTAACATAATTACTTGGTTGCAAAAATYTTAACCCTACTAGACGAGCAGTGTACCCTCCTCAAATACAATTGCATTGCTGACCCCTAGTACTAGTAGAAACACTAAAAATCCAAGTTAAATTTTTGTGATGTAGACYGTTATACAAAATGAATGGCTGTTTTTAGAGGATAAACTGTTTCTTCCAGAAAATATACATAGCCACCAATAGTTGCTGTTTCTTTGAAACATAAAAGTTTCTTGCACAAAATACATTTTATGCCACTGGATGATGACAATTCGACTTCCACTTGCAGCGAACAGCAAAAGACCTAATCTGGTAACCCGGAGCCTCTGGGACCACGACTTCTCACGACGTCCTATGAATGACCCACATTTTCCTCTCTWATGTCCTTACTCGTAATACTACAGATAAAAAGCGCGRAAAGGATTCGGATTTTTTTGCGAGAGGGCATTCCAGAGGGTCATGTAACTCAACATGAAACTTCGAAGGCAGGTCGGCTTCAACAAGGCGCCGAAAGGARCAAAAATGACAGAAAATAGACCGTAATCGGTCGCAATTATGCACACGAACGCTTGACGGATTACCTTCGGAACTTTCAGCGTTCTTTACTCTTTCCACAGACCCAGACTCAGACAGACACGCATTCACCCCTCCCCAGAAACAAGAGACACAATAGTCGTAACAGTGAAGTAGTATGACTGCAATAACAAAATCATCCGTTAAGAYCAGATCTCGTGGTTGCAGTGCGAGAACAAAATGTTTCTGCTTCGTTGTTATCATTCTACTCATCTGGACAATGTGGGGGTTTGATAACGATTTTACCGTGCAATTATCCCGAGAATACGAGATTTCTCCTAGTGCCAACGAGAATTCTGTCCCTTTTTTATCATCGATGTTAAAAGAACTAGAAACGGGAAAAAGTCTCGTCACCAATCTCAACTTTCCAAAAACTAATGAAGAGCACTTCCGAAATTCTTTGGTTAGTCTCGAAAAAAAAGTATACATGTATCATCATACAATAAACTCATCKCGTGGGAAAGAAGGCGCTGTCGTGCTCGATATGTTACTTGCACATGTTTATGCTTACCACCAGGGTGCTATCTACGGTGGAAGTTGTGGTGAAGGGAATGACGTTGGTCGAGAGTCCGAAATTTCTCTAATTAAAGCTATCGGATTGGAACCCTTTTTGCAATTTGCTTGTCCAAGAGATCTAAAAACGAATGATCGGAAAAAAGTTATACCTGGAAAGAGCTACATACAGGATGGCACGAGGGCCTTYACACCAGAATATATGGATATTTTGAAAAGCCTGATTAAGTATCCTGAAAAGCCAGAAGACCAAAAAAAGATGAACATCATTGTAGTTCACATGTCTCGTGGAAAACATTTTACACCATGTGCAAGGGCACCACACAGAGGATTCGAGCCGTATCTCCCCAATAAACATTATCAGGTAAGCACAAAAACGAAGGTACAAACAGGAGTGGTCAAGCGTTCTAATCTTTCTAACGATTTGACAATACTTGTTTTGCAGCTGTTGATCAATAAGTATTTAAAACCGGATCAGGAAAACAAAGTAATCATTTTYTCGCAGTYAGGTKCTTTCGAAAAGTTTGACGAATTCCGAGAAAAGGGCTACGAACTTCATATCGACGAAGACATAACAGACATATGGAGTGCCGTTCTTTTATCCGACGTGTTCATCATGTCTAGAAGCAGYTTTTCATTTGTTCCTGCCATGGTTGCTAACGATTCAACACAAGTTGTTTATACACCGTTTTGGGATAAACCCATTCGAGGATGGGACATTGTCCGCTCGGACATTCAGAACCAGTCTGACGCCGAATTTCAGCGTTTAAAATCTACATGTGAAAAGAAACCCGATAAATTGGCAAAGTTTCGGAAGAAAGAAGGTCGGTGAACAATAGCGGGACTAGGGTAATATGATGCAATTTAGCAGAATTTGAAACTCGAAAGTTCAGATTCAAAATGATGTATTCGATAATTTATTTGTTTGCTCTCCTCCAGCAATTTCGATCTTTTGAGTTTGATTATTTCCTTCTAAGTTAACCAACAGAAAGTGATGCTTACAAACAAGCCTTTTTAGCATAATATTTTCATTGAATACAAGTCATTGTCGCGCACAACGGTGAACGGCATTTTTGAACACAGTATTTTGCAATGGTACGACTMATTTCTCATCAAATGATTTCTATGAGTCAAGTGAACATAGTGAGAAGCATTATATCGAAACATCAAAATGTGTTCATCCGTTCTTTTTAGAGCAGGTCAAAATCATCCAATTTGTCATTGTACTTCTGCACTGTTCTTCGAACCTTCGAAGAATCGACCCACGTGACATAATCTTCCATATTTTTTGCAACAAGAAATGCAGGATCTGTAACACAGTGCGGACCAACCCGTATCTGCCCCGATTCAATGAATGTGATTGCTGTTTTCAGTGTTTGCGCCATCTTTAGTCGTACCATTACCACAGGGAGTCTTCTTCGGCAGATTGCAGATGCGGTAATATCATCGGCATTTTTCAGCGACGTCGCCTTGTTTATCAATCCCAGATCCTCAAGTTTCGTAAGCAATTGATCTGTCATCGCAACTCGAAAGGGGTCATCATGTTTGAGCGTCTTCAGCTTTGCCGAAAGTTTAGTAACCATCCCACATATTCTTACATACGCTGTGTAATCATCTCGGTTTTGAATGTGATATCGACGCATTATTTTTGCTACTCGCAGATTGTCTTCCTTTTTCCAGGAATACAAATCGACACCACGAAGCAATTTCTTCTCATGGTACTTWAGTTCTCTCATGCTGCCTTAAACAATGACAGCGATAATCGTAAGCAATATTGTTTCCTTTTCTTATCTTCGTCGTGGGATTAATCGGCTTGTGTCTACGACTCTGAATCAAATGCTGAGTGTCGTTCTGTACTAACTTCGTGAAGAAATAACGAAACWGCGTTGGATAGTTGATGATCACGAGCGATACTGACTGATACAAACAATACAWTGGACCATGAGATCGGGTAATGTCGAATACAATACGTACCGGTACGTACGTGCAATTAATTTAGTTCTTTTTTGAGAATACTGTATGGTTGATTCATTCGATCCCTGGTTACGGTTGTGAGACATTAAACACMACAGAAACAAATTCATTCGTGTTTTGAGTATTGTACTGTACTTAGGTCTAGGTACAAGGAACTACGTAGTAATTCATATTCGTACCATAATTGATTTTAAAAAACAATAAGGTTTTGTTCTTTTTTAATCTACCGTACATACTTGAAGGTTCGGCAMCGTAGAGAGTCCTCTTAACGCTAGAAGGATTCAGGTTTTTACGCAAAAACCGAAAAGTTTAGGAAAATTGGTGGTTGTTGATGAACCATAAATTATTTTCCTTAGGACAGACCGCGTCTTTACCGAAATCTCGCTTTACTAAAAATCGTTTTGATTGGAGAAAGAAAATCCGAAAAACGGATAGAGTGCAAGACCATTTATTTCTATGTTTGACATGTTGGTTCTCATTCCACCAATCAGTTCTGTTCCTAACCGGCACCAAAGAAAAAGTGAGTAAGTTTTGTCAAGCAGCCTGCTGTCTCGAAAATTGAGAGCACTGCAATTCTCTCCGATGCAAACCCACACCTCTCTCGATTTGAGCTCGGAAAACGAGCGTCGATTTTAACCCATGCTGAAGAGACTCAATATTGGAAAAAGAATCTTAAATTCAGCAATCGGAACTCTTTCTTACTACGACCTTTCTCAGGTATGTTGGCATGARAAAATATATCAGACAATCGGACTCAACATGAAAGTGTGATGTGGGATGGGGTATTGRTGAGGAGCGATTCAGAACACACAGGGGAGGACTTTATTGGAGGATGGGAAAAAGGAGGGAGTGGATTGTTCACATCGGGATTGTGTCGGGAGAGTATCTTGACAGATAACATGCCACGAAAGAATCTCCGATGTTGCCTCTCGCTTCTAAATCGGTCAGAGAGACTTATCCGAAAATRTTCTTTTCGAGATTCAATAGATGAGGTCTAGATTTGCTTTTTCCTAAAAAAAAAGCCAGCAGCACACAACACGAGGAGGCGAGACGCGATTTAGACACAAACGAGTGCATAGCGTTAAACATTTACCATCAGTGCAGGGGCAAATGGCGATTCCTTTCCAGTTCATTACTTCACCATCCCATCATCATACTCGAACCGATTTTGAATCACGAGCTCCATTGCAGCTATTTTCCATCYCGCAATCACGTTACTGAGTCACGCCGTGCTTACATTGCGGATCGTGACAGAATWTCCATCGTGTTCTTTTTTTCTTTTGGACTTCTACCGTGTTGCTGTACTATCACAGTTACTACCCTTTGACAGATAACTTCGCTCTGACATTCTTTTTCCGCCGYTTCAAACTTGTAGACACATAGTACCACTCGAAACGTATTCGCAAAAAAWTATGACGACTTTAGATAACCACCACATCGTGAATAGCCACTCTTCTGTAGGCGCCATCCAAGTGACTGGCAATGATACCTCTATCAAGACCGAGAATGGGAAGGTTGTCGTCGATGAGGAGATTGACAGTTGTGAAGGGGAAGATTATGACGAGAAGAAGATGTTTCAGGTGGCGTTAGTCAATAGTGTGATGGATAAAGGGGGGAATGGAAACGGGAATTGTTTGCCGCAGCCGGAAGCGCCGGGCGAAATGAGCCCTCGGAGCAAAGCGCGTTATGCACTGAGGAAGCGAAGGCGACCCGGCGAGGAAGCTGCGCCTGCTCCTGAAATGGACATAGCAATAAAAACCCAGCAAGACACTGTGACCGACTTTGATCCACTCAATGAGTTGCAACATGTGCAGGATAGAAGGGGCGTAACATCCACATCACTGCAGACGATACAACTACCGTTGCCTCCGCCAATAAAGATCAAGCAAGAGCAATTACCGGTGCATCCTGTAAATGCTATGACTCATACTAGTATAACCATAAAGCAAGAACCGAAACAGGAACTTTGCACAGGGGCGAGTGCTGGGAGGCTTGCACAACCGGGGACAATATCGAAGCCGCTGAATACATCACAAGCGTTGCTCCCGTGTTTAGCCGCAACTATACCACARCAGAACAGGCAACAGTCGTTGATGAAATCCACCAATGTGTCATATCCTGCCAAACCTTCAGTCACGAAGAAGAAAGCACCACGTAAACGAAAGCCAAAAGCCCAAAAGGTAACTGCACAAACGAAGGTTGCCGAGAGACTCTCGACTCCTGTGCCAAATCCATTATTGGCCGCGAGCACGCCACCGGCGCACCCATCTATGAACCACTGTGCAAGGCAAGATGCAGCCATTTCTTCAACTTCGTCAGTACCTTGTCCGCTTCCTGTCCCATCGCCGTTAGATTTAGGCAACTCGATTCAGGTCAAGGCACCGAAGACAACTTCATACATCCCTCCTTTCGATCCTACCAAACTAACCAAGGTGTCTGAAACTTCAGTGTCCAGGATGGATCCTCCCCCAATTCAAAGCAGGACACGTGTTTTCTCAGTTGATTTGGATCGTRAGTTGTTTTATATTTCACTCTGGTCACTGAATGTATGACTCCTCTCTCTTTTGTTGCTTATYTCCCTGTTTCTTTGTGATTTTGTGATCTTGTGTTCCTTTAGCATCTACGTTTGATTTTTCAGATTTAAGCTCTATCACTGGTGGAAATCCAGACAAAGCCTCTGCCGACTCTGATTTACCCATATTCCAAGGCCGGGACCGTGCCTTTTCGTTCGAAGTATTTAATTTCGCTGGCGGCGATGACCTTCTACCCAACCCTGTATCGAGCACTCCAATGCTTCAAGCGCCATCGTTAGGTCCTGTAAGTGTTGAAGCCCAGATAAGTCGTCCCAGAGGAGATTCAATTATTTTCGATCCTGCTAGCTTTCAAGATGGTGGCATTCACGAAAAGAATGCTCTTGAAAAGGCTAGRTTCAAGGATTTGCTTCAAGTTGCACCTCCACAGCAGCCCCTACCACATCCCGCACGTCGTGTGTCAGCTCCGAGTGGTGGTGGCATAACGGGAACCTATTCAACTTCTCAGTCAAACAATCCATTGCCTCTCATGCTACCCCCGGGCTCATCACTCAACCATACAAATACCGTGATCGGTGGTCARAATCGCGTTTCACACCCAGTTCAAAGTAGCAACATAATAGTTACTGGGAGTAAATCGCGATCGATGCCCACAAACGCTAGTAGTGGTGGGCGCATTACTTCCTCAAATAGAAATTCTTTGAGTAACTCGGCACAAATGGCGACTTTGCCTAGCTCGCTCAGTGGCGGAAACTCATCAAATGCACAGAGTCCACCGACCTTTCAAATGGAATTACTCAACAAAGATGGTCGCATTGGAATATACTTACCGGAAGCCCGAAGGCTTCGTATCGCTAGATTTCATGCTAAACGCAAAATGAGGATATGGAGAAAGCGTATCAAATATGATTGCAGGAAGAAATTAGCGGACAGTCGACCTCGTATCAAAGGTCGTTTTGTGAAAAGATCTGATATGGATTAAATGATGTAGAATGTCTAAGATACTGTAGCMACAATTCTTTTTGTTGGACAATAGTTTCACAAATCCAAAAAKTCATACCGGTACCGTGCAAATAGATCATTGTAGAACCTCCTCATAATAATTGCGTGCCTAGTAGCAAAATTTGATCTTATCGTCTGTGCGATACTCTTTCTGTTCATACGCAAATGGAAACAATTTTTCGGATCCATTTACCTCCAGTCGTTTGTTTGAAAGACATTTTGAAGCTTGAACGTGGAAATGGAAAATCAATATCATATTTTTCTAGTTGGCGTACTCACTATGGGCTCAAGATGCTCTTAAAAAAGTTTCCAGTTCTAGACAAGGGCAACATAGTCCTCGCATACAAAAAAGCACACATAGAAACTCTCTCGCAGGAAATAAACGAATGAGAAAATGCAGTTGAAATGGAATAGGCAATTATAGTTGTAGTATTCAATAGAGATTATGCTTCGGGCGCTTGGGTTTCATTGTATGACGTGTTGGTGGTCGTTTTCTCGTTCTTTTCGATGATAATATCAATCGCAAATGCTCGTYGATTCCTTGCATGGGCCCATATCCTTAGGTCCATACGCAGTATAGTCAATTGACCCTTTCCCCTCATACTGTTTGAAATTATCAGTGTACATACGTCCCAGTTTTTTGGCTTGCTCATCGTACTTTTCTGGGTCTTCCCAAGTACTTCGAATGTTCAAGACGTTGGAACCTACACCATTCAAAGCAATAGGAACCTTGAACCCAAAGTTTTTGTCCTTTTTGAACTCTGCTTCTTCGATAGATCCATCTAAGATTGCATCGATGCAGGAGCGGGTTGTCTTAATGGACATCCGTTCGCCTTCACCGAATGGACCGCCTGCCCATCCTGAGTTGACCAAATAACAGTTGGTTCCATGAGTATCAAGTTTCCTTTGAAGCAAATCGGCATACACAGTAGGATGAAGCGTCATGAAAGCGGCACCAAAGCAGGTCGAGAATGTAGCTATTGGCTCCTTAACTCCACGTTCTGTCCCAGCTACTTTTGCTGTATATCCCGAGAGGAAGTGATATATTGCTTCGCCCGGACACAACTTCGCAACAGGAGGCAGGACACCAAATGCATCGCATGAGAGGAAAATGATATTTTTTGGATGTCCGGCCATCTGTTCCTTGTGCTGTAAACAGTAGAATCGTAATCAGAATTAGAGGTTGAATGTGACAGAATTTATTAGGCATTCGATCTTGTCAATAGCTCCTCGCTGTCATACTTACGTATCCATCGATATGAAAAATAGGGTAAGAAACGCGTCCATTCTCGGTGATTGATGTGTCAAAATAATCTGGAGAATCCGTATTGGGATCGAGCACAACATTTTCCAATAGCGCGTCGGTGTGAATAGCACGGTAAATATCTGGCTCTGTTTCTTCCGACAAATTGATTGTTTTCGCATAGCATCCTCCTTCAAAATTGTACACACCGTCTTCGTCCCAACCTGAGTGGCGAGAGGAAATCACAACAGAACAAGCCGAAAGGTATGAGCAGAGGACGGTCTATTGCCATTTTGAATCGCCAGGGAAGATATTGCTCACCGTGTTCATCATCGCCAATCAAAGCCCTGTGTGGATCAGCTGAAAGTGTTGTTTTACCAGTCCCAGAGAGGCCAAAAAAGAGACAGACATCGCCATCCTTTCCAACATTGGCAGAGCAATGCATAGGGAGTTGCGGTGGGTTAGATAGGGGCAAAAGATAATTCATCAATGAGAAAATTCCCTTTTTATTTTCYCCCCCATACCAGGTTCCGAAGATGACGGCCTTGCCCTCTTCGATATTAAAGACAATAGCTGTTTCGCTGTTTAACCCTAATCTCTCGTAATCTTTCACCTGATCTGCACAAGCATTGACAACCGTAAAGTCGGGTTCAAAGTTTTCTAATTCTTCCGAGCTGACGGGTCGGATGAACATGTTTGTACAGAAATGTTGTTGCCAAGCCATTTCATGCACGAAACGGACCTTCTTTCGTGAGGCTGGGGAGGCACCGACATAACAGTCAAAGACGTATGCCTTGTCGATGGTATTAAAATACCCSACGGCCTTCTCTTGCAGTTCTTTGAATACTTCTGGGGAAGTTGGTTGGTTGATATCGTTCCAATCCATGTTTTTTGCCGACTCTGATCCGGGGTTGAGAACGACAAACTTGTCCTTGGGAGAGCGACCGGTATACTTACCGGTAGATACACAAAAGGTGTCGCCRTATTTTGTCTTCGCTACCATTCCTTCCTTGTTGGACTGTTCGTGCTCATAAAGTTCTTGGTACGTCATGTTTCTAAAAATTGTAGTTGGGTTCGTGATTCCGAGCTTGTCGATGCCCGCCTTCTCGCAAGCATCTTTTCCTCGAAAGGTTTGTGACACGTGGTACGAATCACGGCATTCGGTATCATCATTGTCGTCCCACGCCAAAGAACTCTTTTGAGCCCGTTGACGRSTGACATATTTTTGACTGTCATAGAAAATGCTGCGACTGAAATGTTTTTTCTAACACCAATATGTGACGAGRTCATAGCAGATGAAATATATTAGTTACTTGGTTGATACAAATACTWCTAGTGATGGAGAGAAACATGGTCAGTACATATTGCTTCACGTACTACTAGAGGGTCAAATGCCGATGCATTCCAAGTCGCACAGTTCTGTGCTGTGGTRGCGAATCCACGGRCAGCCATCTTGGCACCTTGACGGAGGAGGTGTTTGTTTGTTGACATGCCGATAATCATAGTGAGCGAGAATTGTTCTTCTATGGGTARGTATGATAATAATAGAAGAGGATCGTCGTTGTTGCTCTCGTATCCAACAGGGCTGCAAGCGTCGATTCAAAGAACCTGCTGTCGTTAAAGAAACAGTTCTGGTTTTGATTTCTGTCGAAAACAAGTTTGTGAATGTTGGGAAAGGACCTACGCTTCTCGATGCTTCTAGATRGAATCAATGAGGCGAGCCGGTCGGAAAAAATGTGAGCGTCAGAGAAACGCAGGCACTGACACACGAGAAGATGATGATGGTGTATCGCGTTGCGGATTCTCGTGAAAGTCTCAATTTTTTTAGCTTGAGCAGWACGGTAATACKTAGTGTAYGGTATGGTACTGTACGTACCCTACAGAATAAAAATAAAAAACTGCTGGTAGCGCGCACGACTGACCCGGAAAAGTGACAGAAAAGTTGTCACTGTCACCTCAAGATTTGCGAACCAGGATAACTTAGAGAGTGAGTCGATTCCGGCGCACGAGAACTAGTATTCTCGGACAACCGTACCGGACGGTAGGCTGCGCAAAGGAAGTTTCGTTCTGTATCCGAAAGGCGCTCTTACCCGCTGGAGTAAAAAGGCACGCGTCGTCATCTGAAGGTCCCATCTTACTTCTACGACCTGTCCGGTGAATTTGATTGATATTATGGAGGTCACAGGGTCATCAATCAATCAATCAATCAATCAGTCAGTCAGTCACCCAATAACATCAAGCTTGCGTTCAGGAAGATTCGAAAGCTGTCAATCAAACACGTAATATCAATATTGCGACGCGTCATTGTTCCTGTGTCACTGTTACCGTGTCAAGCAAAGCAGACCGACTCTTTGTACCGAGAAATACCTCTGTCCGCCTGTTCGTGTCCGTGTAGTGCGATATCACCACTACCGTCGCGAAGTTATCATCTTTTTTCAARCAAAGCCGAGCAAAGAACTAARATTCATGGCGACCCGAGACGGCACGAAGGACGAAGCAAATGCTGGCRTGGTTGCCGAGCCAATGCCGGGGTACGAAAAAGACAACACAATGGCCATGTTCATCATGGCGGGAATGGTGGTTTCTTCCGCAGGTTTCGCYATGTACACAAGGCAGRCAGACTCTTTGCTAAAGCGAATGGGACGTGCTAGTAAARTACAAGGACTCGGAAACAGTGCTTCTTACAAGGTGGCGAACCCCAAATCGAAGCTTGTCTCGAAGAAGTCGTTAGAAACTAACAACAAACGAAAAACATTCCACGAGAAAGATGATATCTTTTGAAACACAAGAATCGTATTCGGGTCGTTGGCACAGTCAGTCGCGGGTCATGCAGGAAATCGATAAATTCGAATTCTATACCACACAACGAATCGAGGAACATTCGATCCAAAAGAAAAAAGGATGACGGATGTGACACTGCWWTTATAAATTCGAGCATCTTTGTGCTCCTAGAAGAGGGTCGTCTTTGTTAGGCAGCCATTAAGCAAGCCTAACGCAAAGCATAGCAATTGAAAATAGCAAAAATTGGTAACATGATTGTTGAGTCTTCGTGATGGATTTTCAGTATTCGAAGTACTCATAGTCTTCCATTGGTTCAAGCTCAGCTTCTAAAAATGGCGAAAATTCGAAATGCTCAGGAATCGAAAGCGATATCGACATGGACATGCTCATTGCAGTGTCGAACACTGTAGGGACATGGGATCTGGTTGGTGATTCGATTGGTAGAATTGGAGGTTTTGTTTGCAACGCAATCGGGACATTTGTTGGCGATAGGATAATAGGCGYTGGTTTATCTGTTGGTCGTTTCGATGATTGCTGCATCGGTTTAAGGGTTGGTATACAGGATGGGCATTTGGAAGCCTGGTCGGTTGGTTCTAYGGTAATATTTACAGAAGGAATTTCTGTTGGAGGCATACCTGTCGAGTTTACTGTCGGCGTTGGCGTAGAAGAATCAGATGGGTTTTTACTTGTGCCTCSAKAAGGTTCTTGAGATGGCAGAGATGAGGTTGTCAGTGCTTGGCAATGTCCTAGTATTGGGTCGCTTGATTGGCCCTGTGTGGTTGATTCGAAGCAGGGAAAGGCAGCACGTATTTCAGTTTTTTTTTTTCCATTCTGGTGTGAGACGATTTTGATGAACGAAGAACAATTTCTCGAAAAAAAAAAAATATATATTTGGAAAAACTTACAAACACCACCCAACCAACACTTTCACCCATTCGTAAGACTGGTGATGTGTCACATTCGTTGGTAAATGTGATGATGAAAACATTCAGTAGCGAAATTCCGTCTTTGTTTCTCCCTCTGAGATTGAGCTGAAGTGCTTTAGGAACCTGATCTTGCTCAATACTCGCTGCAACTTGTAGATTGTTGATTATTGACGAATATCGATATGATTCGCCATTGAAAAGTTCCCCATCTATCCTCTCTTCCACAAGAACACTATTTGCTTGATCCAATTCCAGTATACTAACGCTATCAATCACAACCGGAACTAAGTTGTTAGTCGRTGCCCCAAAGGGACTAACCAAACACGAGACGCCTGCCACTCCAAACCCGGTAGTGATATTTGTAGGGGGACATGTCGAACTAAAATCTAGAACAAATGTATACGTTGACGGGCTGCAAGCACAGATTTTGTCAGCACTGACACTRTCAATTCCTGTGTCGTGCTGCGCTCTTGCTAATGTTGTCGAATGAGTGTCATTCGCATCAAAGGCGAGAAGAACCAAAAGCCCCATCACTAAAATTGTGACTGTTTGGACTAGCGGCGATATCAACATTTGGAAATTGCATATTTTTATTTTTTGAAATCGATTGGGAAACAATGTGGATCGGCATTGAATATTTCGTCCTCTTCTGTGTCGTCTGAGCAGTTCTTTTTGTATGCCCGCAGTGGTCATCGCTCTTGTACTTCCTCAAGCTTCATTGGAAAAATACCACGATAGTGACGAGATTTGTTGTGGTTGTTATCAGAATTTAAAAGCGATGATCACCGATTTGGCTGTTTCGGATATGATGATGGTTGTGAATGTGGTCGTGGAAACGGCTGATGGGCGATAGACGGACTCCATGGATTTCCGTTGCCGCATTTAGTGGCTGGGTTGCATTTCATTCCACCTTTTAAGTAAAGCCTATCGGCATCGGATTTATTGTCGAACCCAAAAGCTTGTTACAACGAATTTTTGTCGCGCTGAGTTTCAAATAATTTTTCGGTSCACGTTTGCAAATTTGGCGCGTTAGCCTCAGTCGTGCGCTAAGATTGCTCTCAATAACCAAGGAATCCCTAACGACTAGCGACTAGAGATTCGTACAGCAAAAATAGTGGGGAAGATGAGAAAGATCTCGTACGTATTGTAGGTACTCGTACGAGTATCGTACGTAGGTAGGTACGTAGCGGTACCCAAACGAATACACAACATTCTTATTTGTCGTGCGTAGTGCTTGGTCAAATCAAATAATGGTTTTTCGACGTCAAACAAAATGCAAAACAGGACATATTCCAACATAGCTCTCATCAACAGCATTAACTCCATTCATCACTCTGTATCGAAACAATGACGGCTAATTCGAAGAAGTACGACATTGTTCTTTTTGGTGTAACAGGGTTCACCGGTAAACGTAAGTCACTACACTCCGGAGAACAATGACCGACGCACACCTCTTGGTACCGAGAATCGGACCTATCGTTACAGTACTAGAAAGAAGAAACGATGTGTTGCTGATCGGAGCGAAAGNTATTTTGTCTTCGCTACCATTCCTTCCTTGTTGGACTGTTCGTGCTCATAAAGTTCTTGGTACGTCATGTTTCTAAAAATTGTAGTTGGGTTCGTGATTCCGAGCTTGTCGATGCCCGCCTTCTCGCAAGCATCTTTTCCTCGAAAGGTTTGTGACACGTGGTACGAATCACGGCATTCGGTATCATCATTGTCGTCCCACGCCAAAGAACTCTTTTGAGCCCGTTGACGRSTGACATATTTTTGACTGTCATAGAAAATGCTGCGACTGAAATGTTTTTTCTAACACCAATATGTGACGAGRTCATAGCAGATGAAATATATTAGTTACTTGGTTGATACAAATACTWCTAGTGATGGAGAGAAACATGGTCAGTACATATTGCTTCACGTACTACTAGAGGGTCAAATGCCGATGCATTCCAAGTCGCACAGTTCTGTGCTGTGGTRGCGAATCCACGGRCAGCCATCTTGGCACCTTGACGGAGGAGGTGTTTGTTTGTTGACATGCCGATAATCATAGTGAGCGAGAATTGTTCTTCTATGGGTARGTATGATAATAATAGAAGAGGATCGTCGTTGTTGCTCTCGTATCCAACAGGGCTGCAAGCGTCGATTCAAAGAACCTGCTGTCGTTAAAGAAACAGTTCTGGTTTTGATTTCTGTCGAAAACAAGTTTGTGAATGTTGGGAAAGGACCTACGCTTCTCGATGCTTCTAGATRGAATCAATGAGGCGAGCCGGTCGGAAAAAATGTGAGCGTCAGAGAAACGCAGGCACTGACACACGAGAAGATGATGATGGTGTATCGCGTTGCGGATTCTCGTGAAAGTCTCAATTTTTTTAGCTTGAGCAGWACGGTAATACKTAGTGTAYGGTATGGTACTGTACGTACCCTACAGAATAAAAATAAAAAACTGCTGGTAGCGCGCACGACTGACCCGGAAAAGTGACAGAAAAGTTGTCACTGTCACCTCAAGATTTGCGAACCAGGATAACTTAGAGAGTGAGTCGATTCCGGCGCACGAGAACTAGTATTCTCGGACAACCGTACCGGACGGTAGGCTGCGCAAAGGAAGTTTCGTTCTGTATCCGAAAGGCGCTCTTACCCGCTGGAGTAAAAAGGCACGCGTCGTCATCTGAAGGTCCCATCTTACTTCTACGACCTGTCCGGTGAATTTGATTGATATTATGGAGGTCACAGGGTCATCAATCAATCAATCAATCAATCAGTCAGTCAGTCACCCAATAACATCAAGCTTGCGTTCAGGAAGATTCGAAAGCTGTCAATCAAACACGTAATATCAATATTGCGACGCGTCATTGTTCCTGTGTCACTGTTACCGTGTCAAGCAAAGCAGACCGACTCTTTGTACCGAGAAATACCTCTGTCCGCCTGTTCGTGTCCGTGTAGTGCGATATCACCACTACCGTCGCGAAGTTATCATCTTTTTTCAARCAAAGCCGAGCAAAGAACTAARATTCATGGCGACCCGAGACGGCACGAAGGACGAAGCAAATGCTGGCRTGGTTGCCGAGCCAATGCCGGGGTACGAAAAAGACAACACAATGGCCATGTTCATCATGGCGGGAATGGTGGTTTCTTCCGCAGGTTTCGCYATGTACACAAGGCAGRCAGACTCTTTGCTAAAGCGAATGGGACGTGCTAGTAAARTACAAGGACTCGGAAACAGTGCTTCTTACAAGGTGGCGAACCCCAAATCGAAGCTTGTCTCGAAGAAGTCGTTAGAAACTAACAACAAACGAAAAACATTCCACGAGAAAGATGATATCTTTTGAAACACAAGAATCGTATTCGGGTCGTTGGCACAGTCAGTCGCGGGTCATGCAGGAAATCGATAAATTCGAATTCTATACCACACAACGAATCGAGGAACATTCGATCCAAAAGAAAAAAGGATGACGGATGTGACACTGCWWTTATAAATTCGAGCATCTTTGTGCTCCTAGAAGAGGGTCGTCTTTGTTAGGCAGCCATTAAGCAAGCCTAACGCAAAGCATAGCAATTGAAAATAGCAAAAATTGGTAACATGATTGTTGAGTCTTCGTGATGGATTTTCAGTATTCGAAGTACTCATAGTCTTCCATTGGTTCAAGCTCAGCTTCTAAAAATGGCGAAAATTCGAAATGCTCAGGAATCGAAAGCGATATCGACATGGACATGCTCATTGCAGTGTCGAACACTGTAGGGACATGGGATCTGGTTGGTGATTCGATTGGTAGAATTGGAGGTTTTGTTTGCAACGCAATCGGGACATTTGTTGGCGATAGGATAATAGGCGYTGGTTTATCTGTTGGTCGTTTCGATGATTGCTGCATCGGTTTAAGGGTTGGTATACAGGATGGGCATTTGGAAGCCTGGTCGGTTGGTTCTAYGGTAATATTTACAGAAGGAATTTCTGTTGGAGGCATACCTGTCGAGTTTACTGTCGGCGTTGGCGTAGAAGAATCAGATGGGTTTTTACTTGTGCCTCSAKAAGGTTCTTGAGATGGCAGAGATGAGGTTGTCAGTGCTTGGCAATGTCCTAGTATTGGGTCGCTTGATTGGCCCTGTGTGGTTGATTCGAAGCAGGGAAAGGCAGCACGTATTTCAGTTTTTTTTTTTCCATTCTGGTGTGAGACGATTTTGATGAACGAAGAACAATTTCTCGAAAAAAAAAAAATATATATTTGGAAAAACTTACAAACACCACCCAACCAACACTTTCACCCATTCGTAAGACTGGTGATGTGTCACATTCGTTGGTAAATGTGATGATGAAAACATTCAGTAGCGAAATTCCGTCTTTGTTTCTCCCTCTGAGATTGAGCTGAAGTGCTTTAGGAACCTGATCTTGCTCAATACTCGCTGCAACTTGTAGATTGTTGATTATTGACGAATATCGATATGATTCGCCATTGAAAAGTTCCCCATCTATCCTCTCTTCCACAAGAACACTATTTGCTTGATCCAATTCCAGTATACTAACGCTATCAATCACAACCGGAACTAAGTTGTTAGTCGRTGCCCCAAAGGGACTAACCAAACACGAGACGCCTGCCACTCCAAACCCGGTAGTGATATTTGTAGGGGGACATGTCGAACTAAAATCTAGAACAAATGTATACGTTGACGGGCTGCAAGCACAGATTTTGTCAGCACTGACACTRTCAATTCCTGTGTCGTGCTGCGCTCTTGCTAATGTTGTCGAATGAGTGTCATTCGCATCAAAGGCGAGAAGAACCAAAAGCCCCATCACTAAAATTGTGACTGTTTGGACTAGCGGCGATATCAACATTTGGAAATTGCATATTTTTATTTTTTGAAATCGATTGGGAAACAATGTGGATCGGCATTGAATATTTCGTCCTCTTCTGTGTCGTCTGAGCAGTTCTTTTTGTATGCCCGCAGTGGTCATCGCTCTTGTACTTCCTCAAGCTTCATTGGAAAAATACCACGATAGTGACGAGATTTGTTGTGGTTGTTATCAGAATTTAAAAGCGATGATCACCGATTTGGCTGTTTCGGATATGATGATGGTTGTGAATGTGGTCGTGGAAACGGCTGATGGGCGATAGACGGACTCCATGGATTTCCGTTGCCGCATTTAGTGGCTGGGTTGCATTTCATTCCACCTTTTAAGTAAAGCCTATCGGCATCGGATTTATTGTCGAACCCAAAAGCTTGTTACAACGAATTTTTGTCGCGCTGAGTTTCAAATAATTTTTCGGTSCACGTTTGCAAATTTGGCGCGTTAGCCTCAGTCGTGCGCTAAGATTGCTCTCAATAACCAAGGAATCCCTAACGACTAGCGACTAGAGATTCGTACAGCAAAAATAGTGGGGAAGATGAGAAAGATCTCGTACGTATTGTAGGTACTCGTACGAGTATCGTACGTAGGTAGGTACGTAGCGGTACCCAAACGAATACACAACATTCTTATTTGTCGTGCGTAGTGCTTGGTCAAATCAAATAATGGTTTTTCGACGTCAAACAAAATGCAAAACAGGACATATTCCAACATAGCTCTCATCAACAGCATTAACTCCATTCATCACTCTGTATCGAAACAATGACGGCTAATTCGAAGAAGTACGACATTGTTCTTTTTGGTGTAACAGGGTTCACCGGTAAACGTAAGTCACTACACTCCGGAGAACAATGACCGACGCACACCTCTTGGTACCGAGAATCGGACCTATCGTTACAGTACTAGAAAGAAGAAACGATGTGTTGCTGATCGGAGCGAAAGGAAATGGATGACCTCATCRCAGCTAAGGGAAGGTGATCATCTCTTTMAAAAAATTCACACTGAGAKTATCGGCCGAAAATCTTTGAGATGCACCATGCGGTTTATCTGAAGAGGTATTGACATCGATGTGAAAAATCGCAATCGATAACGCCAAGAACGAAAGTTGCATTGTAGTGACGAAGAAATACTTGGCCGTGCATTTCACCTCACCACTTATTGATACCGTTGTCATTTTGTTTCGATCGAAAGTTGCTGCTGAGTATCTGCTAGATCGATGCAGAAACGACTATGCAAACCTGAGCTGGGCTTGTTCTGCTCGAAACAAGGCCAAAGCCGAAAATGTGCTGAGTGGATTGGTAGAAACTGTTGCTGTGAGGAGCGGTAATGACATTAGTAGCATATCTTCGCCCGAAATTCTTCAAGTGGATTTGCTATGCAAAACCGACGAGGAGGAATCGAAGCTAAGAAATATAGTTCAATCGACAAACGTATGCTTGACRTGTTCGGGTCCCTTCGAACTCTATGGAAAGAAATTGGTTCAGATTTGTGCCGAAGAAGGCGTCCATTACGCAGATATTACGGGAGAAACCGATTTTGTTCGTGAAATGATTGTCAAATACGACGAAACGGCTCGGAATTCAGGGGCTTGTATTATTCCCCACTGTGGGAATGATTGTATTCCATCTGATTTGACGGTCTTCGAGATGAATAGTTATGCAAAGAAAAACGGTCTCAAGCTCATCGAGGTCCAACTCTACGAGGTAAACAATCGTAACTTTGACCAGACGAAACGCTGTCGATCGCTTCCACCTCGYTGGCTACGTAGGCTTTCAAACTCACCGTATTTTGTTGTTAATTGCGAWTAGGAGCACGGAGCAGACGCAGCGTGGAGTGGAGGCACACTTGCTACTGCTTCGTATCAAATGGGGAAAAATAGAAAGAACATAAAGAAAACTGATTTTGATCCTCTCTTCACCACGGTGAGTTCGATTCTCTTGCGATGTTGATCCTTTTCCGTTGTTGAGATATGAATTGAATCTAGTTTTGAGCGCTCAAACCTTGCAACCGCTCCACGTGTTSCGGTCGGTAAACTGTTTGGTATTCATTRTAGGCGAAAGGATCAAAGTCAGAATTTATTACGAAGAACGCTACMCCCAAGAAAAGTGCCGACGCAAAAGATCAGGTTGGCTACGGGACTTCTCAGCCGTGGGTGATGGGTCCRGTCAGTAAGTTTTTCTTCTACTATTTTCTTTGACGTGAATCTCTTTCCCCTCCACGCAAAGGAAGGCATTGTATTGTTATCATATTCATTCCTCATAATGTATTCGAATATTGTATTCGTAATTACCTTCATGAACTCTGTTGTATGTTGTATGTTGTATATTTAGTGGTGAATTGTATCAAGAGATCGAAGTAAGTAGAGAACGAATGTTTTTTTTTCTCGTCATATATCTCTTGGGTTCTCTCACATCTTTCTCACTCTAATGGAAGTGCTCTAATGGGTTACGCAAAAGATTTAAAATGCGGTGATTCTTTCCTCGTCAAGGAGGATTCATGGAGCGCGAAGTTCAAACTTATCAAGAATGGTGCTATATTATATGCTGCAATAATGCTCCCACAACTTTTTGGTGCATTCGTGCCGCAGCCAGGTGACGGTCCAGATCGCAAGACAATGGAAGAGGGKTCCTTGACGGTACAYGGGATCGCGACCATGGTTAGCGCAACAGCTGCGAGTAGTGGCAGTGATGAGAAGATCAATAGTKTTGAGAAAAAGGTCAAATCCACGTTCCGTTTTAATAAGGACGTCTCCTACTTGTATACTGCCGTTCTTTTGGTCGAAACTGGAATGCTTTTGGTAGAAAAGGCCTCAAGTACAGAAGCTAGCCTCAAGGGTGGTCTTTTTACTCCAGCCTCGGCACTTGGAAGCGATTTAACACAACGTATTTTAACGGAAATGGATACCAGCATAGAATTGAGGGAATTCGATATCGAAGAATCAGATGATGGCGTAGGATTTTCTTGTTGAAGGAAGAGTATTTACTATTTTGTGATGACTCAAAATTGTACAGATACTTCTTTCATTTCAAGCAAGCCTGCTGTTGTTGTTGCCGATACTCAAAAAATCAGACGAAGAAATAGGAGTTTGCAGGTGGAAAATATTATTGCTTACTGCTCGAACAATAAAATGCAGGACAGTCGCGACAAAATTATGAAAGCCATGGTTGTAGACCATCATGCCGGCACTTTAATTTTCAGTAGATTTGTATGAAGACTTTGTATGAGGATTCTCTCATCATGATGCACTGACAGAATTCATAGAATGAAATTCAAGATGAGAGAAATGACAATTTGCCTCCTCATCATGCTGGCACTTTAATTTTCAGTAGATTTGTAYGAAGACTTTGTATGAGGATTCTCTCATCATGATGCACTGACAAAATTCATAGARTGAAATTCAAGATAAGAGAAATGACAATTTGCCTCCTCATCATGCTGGCACTTTGATTTTCAGTAGATTTGTATGAAGACTTTGTATGAGGACTCTCTCATCATGATGCACTGACAGAATTCATARAATAAAATTCAAGGCRAGAGAAATGACAATTTGCCTCCTGATGACAAGCATCATTGGTGTAAAGTTGCTTCTTGGCAAGWATTACTACTACTAGTTGCCAGCAACAATTTCAACATGAGCGTTTATSCCTTGCTGGCTTCCTTCCACCAAAGAAGGGGGATAAACTTCAAATTAGTTGAAATTACWAGGTGCAAGTGTTGCAGGAGGGCCAGAATGCGAGGTACCAATAGGAGCATYAGCTACTGCTGTTGCAGCAGCTTGTCTCCTATCAGCCCTAGTACTAGCACCACCAATAYGAAGGGCACTTMTTCTCTAACATTCTTAGTAGACCATTTCATTGTCACAAACAAATAATTTGGATGGCACAAGCTTTCATTGAATGGGCAKCATCATCCATCACACACATCATATACGAATGAAAATTTAGCATTGMTTGGTGCCTTGTCCCTGAGTTGAAAATATTTCCATTATCTGAATAAACTCAGAGTTGGTTGCCTCCCTGTCTGCTTCACTTGCCTTCCCAGAGCCTCTTGTCTCAGACTTTGTTGCTGCAGCAATCAACTGATTGATTTGACAGGTCTTGTTGGATTCCCCTTCCCACTAATCTCATCCCAAGTAGACTTAGTAGTAGCCTCTTAGGATTATCTGWATTCCCTGGATCCACTTTTCCATAGGCTTGTATACTAAAGCACTGGTAGATATCTTTGGCTTAATGGATGGCATCTGCTCATCAGCAAATACATGACCAAACTCATACACACAGTTATACTTGAATTCCATGAACTCGCAAAAGCAGTTGTAGTAGGTGCCAATTGCCTTTGTGGYATTGACAGTTAGTACCTTTGTTTCTGGAATGATCCTCTTCTTCTCCCTTCCTCTTGAYAATTTCTTCTTTATGCTTGTTCTCTTCCTTCTTTCTTGCAGTACCAGTCCTTGTTGTTGCTGTGCTATTTGTTCTGCTACTGGCACTGCTGGCATTGGTACTGCTGACGTTGGTACTGCTGGCGTTGCTGCCGGCATTGTTGCTGCTTGCTGAATCTCCCCCCCACTGTACAAGTCTGGGTCATCACCATCCATAAGTTGCAGTATCTCTGATAGCATTCCCCCATTGTTGCTGCTGCTTACTGATTTTTTGCCAGGTGTTGTATCAACCACTAAACTGGATWAAATATGGGTTCCACTGGGTGCTTTCAAGCACTGAAAGGCTTGCTAAATTCACAATGRAGATGATAGAGGAATGAAGGTGCTTGGAGCATCCTATATGAAGTGTAAGTGCTCAAAATACAAGAGGGGATCAATATGGTCAGTTGGTTACAAAGAATTTGAGTTTTTGGTTAGAATGAAAAGAGATATTTGCTAGGGGGGGAGGGGTATACAGGAATTGTCAACACAAATTTAGTATTAGAAATTGATCAATGTTTTTCATGTGGGAATGTGTATCATTTCTTGTATCTCTCAGTTGTTAGCATTTATACTGTAGTACTTATTAGGTGATAACAGGCAGTAGTTGATTTCAGTTTACAGGTTGGTGAAAGGGTTCTACCAGTCATTTAGGGACCAGACTTGGAGCAATGCGAAGCTGGTGCTAAGTACTTTATCAGACGATATTGATGAAAATGGTAGGTTTCACAACTGGTTCAAATGAATCCATATTGACATTGACAAGAAGTGGTTCTATTTAAAAGAACAAACCACCAGATGAAACTGAACCCAAGTCTAGTACATCAAAGAAGTCAAAAATCCATATGACAAAGGTTGTGCTTTTGTGTGCAACAGCCTCTCCACATTGGGATACAAAAACTTACCTCCTATGCCAATCATCGCGCTTGTTACTATCACTACTATGCTTGTTGTTGTTCTTCCTCAACAGCACCACCAGCAGCAGCAGCAGCAAGAACTTGCATTTCTGCTGCAATGCAATCGGGCTTGCAAATAATCAAAACTGAGAGCACACCTGCATGCATCAGGCTTGCTTTTCCAAGATGGGGAAGCTTGTACTTATTATCACCCCCAACACCAAGTGAGTCTTGCATACAAGCCTGCAGAGACAAAAACACATTATTCAATGTTTTGTGCTTGCTCTCATCAAAAGCTTGCTTTACATTTTGAATCTTTACATTTTGAATCAAATGATGAATCCCCTTTGATCTTTTCTTGTACTGCAAGCTTTGAATCATATTGAAGAATCCAAGATCAAGAATGTTCATGTCTGGACTGTTTGGTGTCTGAGTTTTTACATGAATATTCCACCCAACTATTTCTGCAGCTTTTGCAACATCATCTCTGATTGACAGCTTGTGTGGCTTTGCACTGTCTTCCTGAATGAAAATCTCAGGAGGAGGACTCCCGTCTGCTCCTCCTGGCCACTTTTTGTAGATTGCAAGAAGCACTTCTTCAAGCAACTTCTTTTGCTTATACACCTCACCGTTTACATTCTGTGGCTTCATGACTAGTAGGGTTCCTGCTGGACAGTTGAAATAGTTTCTTTTTGCTGATTCTTTAATCACAAAAGGCCAGATCCCAWTTTTTCCATCAAATCAAGCATTGCAGTGCAAATCAAACCTTGGACATGCTGTGGTACACAATAACATAACCTTTGTCATATGTTTTTTAGACTTTGATGTAGACTTAGGTTCATTTCCATCAGCAAGCAGATATGTTGTTTGTGTACTAGTCCTCTTCAAGTAGAACCATTTTTCATTGATATGAATCCACTTGAACCAATCGTTGAATCTTCCACTACTTGCATCAATGTGACTCAATATTCATTCAACKTGTTGGAGTTTTTTTGCAGGAGTTAGTACTAGTGGCTTGGTACTCCTGTTGTGCTTTTTAATGTTGCCACACTTTACCATACAAAGAAGAGATGTCTTTGGAATTCSAGTAGCAGCAGAAAGACTTCTTAGGTCACCTCAATCTTTCAGCAGAACATTCCTTACAACCTCATCCAATCCTTCCAAATGCTTGAGTTTGCAACCAGAGTTGGGTCGTCTACTAGTAGATAGCACATCACCAGCAGGGAAAGTGATGGGATCCATAGTAGTTTGCTTGTAGTACTGCCGTTTCCAAACCCTTGCAATTGTGCTTATTGATATATTGTAGTTTGATGCTGCTTCCTTGAGGGTTCCCCTTTCCAGAACCAACTCTCCAGTAGAGCTTCTTTGATGATGCTGCAAAAGATACTGAACAATGGCAACAAGTCTCTGATTGTTTGTCAAGTTCTTGCTCAGCTTTTTACTAGGAGAGGTGTTGCTGCTTGAGCAATTGCCACTGCTTGAATTGCTGCTAGTAWTTGGTGGTGAAGAGTTGCTGCTTAGTGAAGAGGCTGCAGTATTGTCAGCAGCAATGAGTAGCCTTGTGTCCGTAATCATCGTGTCTGTGTTGATTTGCTTTAGACAGAATCAAGGGGGGGGGAGTGAGTGAAAACAAACAAAATAACAAGCAGCAACAAAGAGACCATCTAATGGTTGATTGTTGATTGTTGATTGTTAATGCAAGAAATGCATGGCGAGTCAACAATGGTTACTTCCCCCCTCTTAATGGAGGCAACAAGAGGCGCCAAGCACAAGGCAAGTTGATGGGTCCCTTAAGAGTGGTGGAGACAATGTTGGTGCGAGGAAAGTCCATGGATCCCTTAAGAGTAGAGACAAAAGGTGCAAGGTGAGTCCATGGATCCCTTCTTAAGAGTGGAGACAACAGAAGCACAAGGGGAGTCCATGGATCTCTTAGTAAGAGTTGAGACAATGGAGAGCAGAGCAGCAGTCCAGCAGCGCCAGCATGCCAATGGATCCTCAGTGAGGTGCGAGGCAAGTTGATGAGTCACTTGAGGTGCAAAAAAGACAGTGCAAAGAAGCTGGACTTATTTAGTTGAATGGAAAGAGGAGCAAAGTKACAGAAAGGCATCAAAAAGAGGAAATTGGGAGGTGTAGTGAAATCAAGAGTGAAATTATCACTTGAAAATAAATCATTTTTGCACCATGCGCACAGCACTTTTTTTCTCTTCTTTGCATCCTATCTCCAGCTCAAAATTGAAAAGAACACATGAAAACTGCGCGCCCAAGTATGTGCCCAAACAATATTAGGTACCTCTAGTGAGGACCCACTATGATTTCATAAGAACCTTCTCAATAAGTACTAAGATAAGAATATCATGATAAGAAAGCTCTAAGTCTTACTAGTAGCTTTATAGCTGTATTTCTTGTTGCCTTTAAATGACTGGTAGAGCATAACTGACAATAAAATCAYATTCAAATATGCCAAAATGGACCCTGGTGTTTGAGTACTAGCTATTGCAACGGTGTCAGTCACATTCAATAGTATATTTGATATGATACATGACGACTGCATACTAACACCAGTGGTGTGTGGTAATAGATCTGTTCTTTAGTGCAAAAAGAAGCATTCCAATCACCCAAATATTGACCTTATTGCAAGTGTGTCAGTGCAGTACATTCAATATATTTGATATACATGTCTGTATAACAGTGTAATAGATCTGTTTAGTGCAAAAAGAAGAAGCATTCCAATCGCCCAAAAGAAGCATTCCAATCGCCCAAATATTGACCTTATTTCAGTATTAGATGTGCTAAAATGACCCATAGTGGACCGGGGGAAGTATTTCGTGCGAAGTACTTCTAGTAGAGAACACAACACAAAACATGGTACGTACAGACAACAGGCACGTATGAACCTAAAAACTGGATACTACTTACTAAATAATGTTCTTCGTAGAACCGTACGTGATAACTTACGAGAAAAAGAAAACGAACGCACATCCATTGTGGTTCATCCTTACTGACTTACCGCCGTACTTGATAGGATGTTAAAACTTACGGTATGTTAGCTACATACGGCGATACGACGAAGAATATGAACAACGGCTCGCATTCACTCTAGTGGAGAGTAACACGCATATTTGTGAACATAATTTTCGATCACACGTTTTGAACAAGGAGAAGTATCAAGATGGCACCAAAGAAGGGAAGCAAGAAGCAGAGCAAGCCTGCTGCCGTGAAGAAATCGGCCGATCCTCTTTACCCCTCCAAGGCCAAGACCTTCGGAATYGGTGGAGACATCCGACCCCAAGGACGTGACTTGAGTCGATTCGTCAAGTGGCCCAAGTATGTTCGCATCCAGCGTCAACGTGCTGTCCTCTACCAGCGATTGAAGGTCCCACCTTCGATCAACCAGTTCACCAAGACTATTGGAAAGAACGAGGCCATGACTGTCTTCACTCTTTTCAACAAGTACCGACCCGAGACCCCTGCTGCAAAGAAGCAACGCCTCAAGGAAGCTGCCGCCGCTGCTGCCGGAGGCAAGGCTGCCTCTGGAAACAAGGCCCCTAACTGCATTAAGTTCGGACTTAAGCACGTCACCACTCTCATCGAAGAGAAGAAGGCTGARCTTGTTCTCATCGCATGTGATGTCGATCCTATTGAGCTYGTCATGTGGATGCCAGCCCTTTGCCGAAAGATGGAAGTTCCATTCATGATTGTCAAGGATAAGGCCCGACTTGGTGCTTTGGTTCACCAAAAAACCGCGGCCGTCGTTGCCCTCACCGGTGTCGGAAAGGAAGATTCCGCCCAACTCAACCTTCTCAAGGAATCTGCCCTCGAGCGATACAACAACAACGCCGATTTGGTCCGCAAGTGGGGAGGTGGTGTCATGGGACTTAAGACCCAGGCCAAACTTGAAAAGCGTGCCAAGGCCATGGCCATCGAAGAAGCCAAGAAACTTGCTTCTCTCGGAAAAGCCTAAGCAATAGATAGAGAATAACTRTGTATCACTACTTGTACAACAATCTTTGGCTGTTGACATGCCCGCYGTGGCATCGAGGCTTACTCTGGAGTACTTTCTAGGTAATGATATTTAGTTTGTGTTAAATCCCCCTAATAGAGAAGAAAAGTMTGTGACATGTGTGCATGATCCTGCCTGGTGGTGGGTGCAGGCTTCAAACCTGTAGACGGCTAGCGCCGTAGTTGTTCGATTCAACCTTGCGCACGAATATTGGAAACCATCACCTCTTTAAGAATTTATCGTGTCGATAAGGTGCAGTGGGAACAATTGCCAATTCATGCATGGTAATTTCTGACCGTAGTACAAACTATCAATCGCTGAAGACCCTTGAGTGATTACATTTTCTCGTCTTCGATCATATTCCAAAATTCTTTTTCCTTGATCCTACACTTTAGTCAAGTAGTGTCGTGGAAAATGAATTTGGGAGACAGAAGAGTTCTCACCGTAACGACCATGCYAGAGGATGATAACAAGTACTTTTTTCTCAGATATTAAATATTTTAACGGCAATTACATCAACCTGTTGTAATGCAAATCTTTCGAGAATAGAATAGAATAAAACCCTTTCCCCAACATTTCAAAGCGCCAAATTCCCATTCTGCCGAACTCCGTTTCATTCGCTTTCTTCCGTCTGCTTTTTGGCTTTCTTCGCTCTCATACTTTCAACTTCCTTCTTGGTCCTCCAGAAGCGCACCGTCCTATCCTTGCTCATCCCCCCGCTTGCCAGCAGTTCRAGGTCATCGTGGGCATCTACAGCCATAACGACGTCTTTGTGCACCTGCTCCAAAACCTGGTGCACTTTTCGCGTTTGAACATCATAAAGCACAACGTGGCCCGATTCGCTGCCTGTAACAATACACTGCCTCCGTTTCGGTTGGGAAACCAAAAACCGACTGGCAATGCAGTATTTTGTGTTGGTATGTTGTTCGCTCGTATAYGTTTTTGCGCACTTGGATTTGCCGCTGACGGACATGGGCCACAGTCGGAGCGCGCTGTCGAGGGTTCCTGCTAAGACGTATTTCCCGTTGGGACTGTAGGTCACATGGCTCACGGGCGGATTCCCGGCAGCAAATACAGTCTTGAGGCACTCTCCTGTACCTACATCCCAGACTCTTATCAATCCATCGTGGCTTGCCGATACAACGCAAGTTCCGTCACGATTAAACGAAACGGCCGTGACCGGATCCGAATGAGCTGGAAGCGTGCTAATGCATTGTCCACTCCGGACGTCCCAAAGCTTGACCGTTTCGTCGAAGGATCCGCTCACCAATAAATTGCTAGCGGGATTGAATTGACAGCAAAAAACAAAATTGTCATGACCTCGAAAGTCAACGAGAGCCTCGGTGGTTTGGGCATCCCACAAGCGGAGCGTCTTGTCATCACTTGCTGTTGCTATGAATGGATCGGTTCCGTTCGACCAGCACACGTCGTTGATCCCTCGGCCATGACCTACCAGAGTTGCGCTCGACTGGAGTGGGTATTCGCCCCCACGATGTGCGGGGAATTCTGGATCGCTCAGATCCCAGATTTTGACGCTTCCATCGGCACTGGCCGATGCACAGAGGGCTGCACTGTGCTTTGTCAACCGCGAGGGCGCCAATTGAACGCTGGATACTGCTCGTTTGTGTTCGCCGTACATGGGCATGCAAACAAACGGGGAGGCCTCTGTATCGGATGAGGAAGATTCTTCAGCGTCATCGATATCCCTCTTCACACCCGACATTTCTTTTGTTTGAATAGTAAGGATGTTCTTTATTGTAATACTGTGTCAGAAAGTTAGACGCCCCCAGTGGTTAGTGCCTTGCATTGCATGTTTCATCTCKGGTATCACGCATCTAGGACTCAACAGCACGAACACAAATAACTCTTACTCGTACTCGTACCGTCCGGTTCGTACGGTAGCGTACCAGGTACGTTCGTACTGGTTTTACTTTTTTGTCCRGAGTTCGTCTTCTCGTTGTGAGAATGATGTAATATGTTTCGTAGTTAGATATCTATGATCATAAGAGTACGATGATACAGTGGCAATAAAGCCGAAGAGCAAGGCGCCGTCTTATTTTTTTGTTTTTACGTGTGCCAATGCTCGGCCTGTCACATATGAATTCCACGATTGATTTGTCTCACAAAATCCRAGGCGTACGCTAGAAGCCGAGAGAAAMGATCACAACACAARATGACATATGCATTGACCCCGATAATATCCTCAACTCTATGGTTTGGAATCGGATTAAAATATTTTCGCAACGGTTGTTCTTCCAATAGCTGRTTTCCCTAAATGATCTAAAARTACGACGAATACACGCGCAAGGTTTGGCTCAAGAAACAAAAATATGATATGTCATTCCGATTCACATAGTGATTCACACAGTTGACACGATAGAKGATCGATTCCGCAAGAGACAAAAAAGAAACAAGTTTGGTTGGAACGACTGGTGATCTTCTTTTTTGGAAAGAGAGCCAAAAAGTAGCCGTTTGGCCTCGATTCCGACAACATCTTCTCGAATCAATGTGAGGAATCACCGTCAGTTCTTCCAAATCACACAATTCGTCATTGCAACTCCAATTRAACTAAAAARAGTCAATATTTACCATGCCAGCATCACGGAATTCAGCAGGAAACACTACCYTATCCTCCGATTGGGCGACCTTCAACCCTTATGGCGATGAGACTGGCACTRCCGATAACACAACTTCATCCTCTAACAGCTGGCCATTGGACGAGATCATGGATGACATCGAACAGCAAATGGAYCAACAAAGCGATGCCATGGGCGGCATGGCAAGGCAATTGGAGGGCATCGAAGTCTCTTTGTCTGATGCTCGTACTCGACACTCCAAGAAGAAGAAGAAAATTCCCTTGTCATCCTCGCGGCATACCTTGTCGTACAACAAGAGAAMTACCTACACTAGTAGAGGAAACTGCAACGATGAGGGCACTAGCGTTTGTTTTGGCGAAAACGTCAACCGCGTAAGCTACACCTCGTCACATCAGCACTCGATCAATCAGATCTTGCAACGCACATCCGAACTCAGACGAGAGAAGAGCGGTGATCGCGCTCGGAACACGATGCCCCAGGATTTKTTTCCTCCAACCCATGTTCAACATTCTCGTCGGTCCATTGTCAGARCTGAATTGAGTTCTTCGCGGCCTCGGGCAAGCAAGAACCGTGGTAATCCAAAGCGAATCCGATCCAGTTCGACCTGGGAAGAATCTGATAGCAGCAACCTGTCGGGTCCTTCGGACGACGTGGTATCCGAATTGGGAGAGACTACCTTCTACTCGGATAAATCGAGCGGTTGTCTCCGATCCACAAAACTCAAGTATTTTTTGGCTGTCTTGGCGGCCATCCTAGTCCTACTGATAGGTGCTCTTACGGGGCAATTAGTACAACGGGGCAACCAACAAAACAGTACATCGCAGTTTTCTCCACAGCAGGAAACGGAACAGCTTACGAATGCAGAAGAGAATGCTTCATCGATTGTCAAAGATGTTCCTGAAAATACTCCCACAGTTGCATTCGAAGACAGTGTTGACGACGAAACGGAAGAAATGACCGTTGTCGGAAACGCCAAGGAACCCCCTTTCGAAGGCACAATTTCTTCCAGCGCTCTTCCGGTACCAAAACCTACAATTGCACCTACAGCAAACGAACCTATCGAAGTCGCACCGTCCACCAGTGGTGTTGTCAACCAACAAAATCCAAATGTTTCGGATTTMAAGCATGACTACACCGCCAACTCGGATTTCCTYGTTGGTGTTTATTATTACCCATGGCATGGTGAAAGATTCCACAATCGAGATGGATACATGCGCAAGGAACTTGAACCTCCACACGTCCCCACGTTAGGCGAATACAACGATTCCGATCCCAAAGTTATCGGCCAACACATGAAATGGTTCCGTCAAGCTAACATTGGCCTTCTCGTCACATCGTGGTGGGGGCCCAATCGCCTCGAGGATTCCAATACAAAAGATGTCATCATGCAACACGAAGACATTGGCAATCTTAATATCGCTATCCACTACGAGACCACGAGCAGGCTCGGAGCCGGGAAGGAAAAACTCCCCAATGCAAAGACCGACATAAAATATATGTGTGAAAACTATTTCGACCACCCCAACTACTACAAGATTGACGGCCGCCCGGTTTTATTCGTTTACATCAGCCGGAAACTCCATGAGGTGGGTACTTTGGAAGAAGCATTGCTCACCATGCGAAGCACAGCAAGTAAGTGCKGTCACAATATTTATCTCATTGGCGATTCGGTCTTCGAAAGTGCTCCCGACCCAAATGAACCCCACGTCCCTTTCTGGTACTTCGACGCAGTGACCAATTACGACGTCTATGGTTCTGCCGGACGCCCCGAAGGTCATGTGGGGATGGACGGTGTCGATAAGTATTACCGACAACAAAGCCAATGGAAAGAACAAGCTTCCAGGGACGAGTGTCGTTATATCCCAGCCGTTTCTCCTGGATACAACGACCGTGGTGTACGGATGCAGTCGGATCATCCACCGCTCTCCCGCCGCATTGGATCTAACACACAGGAAGGAAGCTTGTTCCATTACCAATTGAAACAAGCTAAGGAGCTAGTTGATCCAAAGGTAGACAACATGATTCTTGTCAATTCTTTCAATGAGTGGCATGAAGACACACAGATCGAGCCAGTAATGGGAGCTCCGTCATCCAAACCATTCAATTTCACGAAGGGTCTAGAATATGTTGGTTATGACGAGCTCTACTTGGATATTCTTGGCGCCGCGACATCTAAAGATGAAAGCCGTCACAGTATGTTTGATTACCTCTTTTCGGGGAGATGAGATCGAGCCTATCCGAATTGCACAACGTGGCTTTCACTGAAAAACAATAGTAGTGAATACATTCACAACACACATAATGAATACATAGAATGTACGTTCAAGAACAAAAAATACCTACGACTTGTGGATAATGATCCATTACATCATTCAAATATGAAATACTAGGACAGCTTCTCTGTTTATCTCGAACTAGAACGCGAAACGGTCTATGCTCTGTCGCGGTTTGTCATGCACTTGCGCTCAATCAATGTAGTTTCTCTGTGCAACTGAAAGAAGAGATTAAGGCAATTTCYTCTTTTCGATCTCTGATAGCATGTTGTTTTTCATTTTCTGCTCGTATTCTCTAGGTATCTTATCAACGCTAAGGGTGAGAGAATCCAATTATTCTATGGGAAGGGTATTCTTTTTACAGCTGGTTGGATTTTGTGCGTCGCGGCAGATGGGATCTCGATAATACTGGCAGATGAATCGCAATTTGTACATAGGTCAGGCACACCRGCGGAAAACGGCGGTGACGCTCCCTCCAGTTTTAAAACGCACGCATCAATACTCTTTTCGTTTTCTTCTATTTCGCGCCTCGAGCTCTGCTTCGTTCTTTTSCCTCGTGCCGCGTCGTTCCGATCGGTTTCGTTTGTTGGCTTGACTTTGATGCTACACAGATTTTCTCTTGGCAGTCCGAGACAAAATAAACACGCTTCCTTTGTGACCTCTCGTGACTCGTATTCGGTCATCGATGTACCCGGTCCGCAGCCATCCCCTAGGACCAAAGATTCCGAGGTTGAACGTTTGGTCGATTCTGGCGTTTTGAAAGACAAACCGGCATGAGTCAAACTTGACATCGATGCGTCTCTGGTCCCGGTCGTTTGGTTTGAAATCAATGTCTACGACGAGGGATCCCTTGACCGGCAACGGTCTCTGGATCTGAACGTTCACAACATTTCGGACCCGGCTCCGCCTCAGATCGATTCCCTGGCTGCTGCGAATCGGTGCGAGCGTGGTCCCCCCTGCGGCTTCCAGAATCCCCGTGCGCTCCAGGACGTCCTGTATTTCTCTGGGAAGGATCGGGTTTGCCCTGCCGTTGCTGCTACTGTCGTCCTCGTCATTCTGTCGGCGCAGCGGGTTCTGTCCCCGAAATGGGTTGTTGGAATAGCTCTGGTTTTCGAGGGGGTTGATAAACCTATTTGCGAGTCCCCCCTTGACGTATTGTTCGCTCGATCTATCCTGGGCTGTCCACAGTAGTTCCCAGTTTCCGGAGAGTTCCGAAAGCACCGATTCATTTGACGTTGGGCATTCGTCCTCTAACGTTTGAACAGCGGCCAAGATTTTGTCCGTGAGGGACCTTGAAGTTGGTAGATTGCTCGGAACAGAGTCGAGAAGAGCAAGAATGTCGTCTACTTTTTGGCTTGTGCCACTGAAAGAATCGTTGACATCGCCRTCATCCTTGACTAGCAGACTGTCAACATGGTCCTCATTTTTCTCTCCAMRAATCGATTTGAGTGGCAAGTGGGAGAACGAGGAGGAGGGGATCCATCCAAGAATGGATGGTGCCTGGGTGGGTTTGGGTTCTGTAAGATGGTTGTAGGCTATCAGAGGCGACGATGACGATGGCGAAGAAGAGGTGATACGACCAATCCTTGTGAAGGGTTGAAAAGTCATTACTTCCAAGACAAAGAAAGATTCGATTGCWATCACAAGGGCCGATGCCACCCTGAATTTGAAGCGTGACCTCATGGTCATGTCTGTTATCTGTCAATTTGTGCAATTTCGTGAAGATAAATGGCTTTTCAAGTATGACAAAGTCAATCGATTTGTTGTGCCATCTCCGTGTATTGGGCGCCGTATTTTGTTCTTTGGTTCTATGATTCGATGCCTTGTGTTGTTTCGTCCTGTGCCGTTACATGAGGAAAACATTTGGTGTCAGAACTTAGATCGGCAAGGTAGTAAGTACATYAGTAGCTAGAGTTCTTGCTACGGTACGTGCAGTACAATATTGTAGGTTTCGTATCCACRGAAGAAAATTGTTCATCTTGAAAAACAGAGGGAAKTCAGAAACCGAGAAAAAAAAAGTGAAAGATGCGCTCTTGTTGAGATGATGCTGGCGCTGGAGRKCACGGGSRGTAAAGTACAAGTAMTACTCGTACTGACATCATTCGTTTTGACACCCAACATTCCTACGGACAAAGACAGACGTGCGTGCAGGACCGTTTGAAAGAAAAACGGAGAGTAAAGATTGGAAAAATTCAAAATTCGTTTTCATCCGCGACTAAATTTCGGAATCGCAACCGGGGCGGGGCGGGAGTTCGAGGTACCGTAGGTATGTACCRTATGTACGAGTATTGGGCGTACGAAAGACATCCGTGATGGCTTTTCAAAAGTACGAAYTTCTACGAAGGACAGGTACAGCTGTACAATATTACTACTGAAGTACTGTAACGATAGACTCAATGAATTCTATCCGCGATAGACACGGCCGTTTGGTTGCACTGCATTCCATGATGTCAAAATTCGTTTTCATTGAGGACCTACAAGCCGGTAGTCAAATTTCTGTTTGAAACGATGTTCGGTCCGATCTGATTCATCCAATTCAATGGACACCAAGTAATCATGAAAGACTCGCCGTCAAACAGAGCGGCAGACAGAATGTCAGCGTTGAGTGCATCGAAGAGGAAGGGCACTCCGTCACTTGCAAAGAAGAAGAAAAGGCTGAAGCCTCCAGCAAAGAAAAAGGGCACAGAAACTCCAAGAAGCACAAGGGGTTCCTCGCTGTGGGATTTGGTACCCACTKCACGAGAGGCATTCGTGAAACGGATTCCTGCTCCGATATCCACCACCGCTTTGCGTCGTTGCGCTGCTCACAAGGCATTCCCAAAAGATTTTCAACGTAGCTTCCCCAGCATGATGGAGTTTTACATACTTATGTTGGAGCGCCAGTGTATATTCGGAAAGAACAAGAATGCCACATCCAGCAGAGTCCTGCGGGACTATCACTTCTGCAACAATTATAGGGAGCTCGATCGCGGGACGGCCTTCTTTCGATCACAGGTTTTACAACTGTACTTTGATGCTGGTGATGGCGGCAAACGATCGCATCYACAGCAGGACGAGAGCAACATTTTTGCACAAAGAGTTTCTTCCAATGGCTGGACACAATTGGACTGGACGGAACAAGTCCTCGCGATGTCGTACTACTATCGCCTTTGCAACCGCATCGATTCCTTCTCTCACAAAGACAACCCCCTGATTCCGTTGGGAAACATGATCCCTAGGTTGGGTCAATTCACGGACGAATTTGCGGCCTATGTGCGAAGCTTTAAGACTCGAAAGGAGGTATTTTTCACTGCGGCACACCAGACCACCAATTATGAATCGTATATATGCTGGTGCCAAGAGACGAACCACAAGGTCGACAGAGGCGACGACAAGGTGAACCGCGTTGGTCCCAGTATTCTAAGGCAACTAGCTAGCGASGTGCTCAAGGCRACCATAGCAAACGACGGCTATGACTTGCAAAGAGCATGCWATGTCATAACAAAATTGAAGGGTGTCCGAAACTTTTTTGCCTGGCAAATTGTCTGCGATTTGGAAGAATCGGGTTGTTTCGGTTCAAAAGGGAAACAATGCGATGATTTCTGCTTGTTGGGCCCCGGTGCCGAGAGTGGTCTAACGCGGATCTTTGGGAAGAAACTCGTTGATCGAGCACCAATGCAGCTCTGCAAATTTCTTCGAGACAATATAGACAYATGCTTASGTTTAGCTGGCCAATYATTTCCCTAYTGGAGAGGCCGCCCCGTGACGCTAAAAATGATTGAGCACAGTCTATGCGAATACGATAAATTCATTCGTATCGATGGCGGGAGCCGGCTCCGCAAACGCAAGAGTGCTTCCCATTCGGATGGCAGAAAATGCCAGAGGTGCCGCAAAACCGTGGGATTCCCGGCGGCCAAGGGCTCTGCGAGATGCGATTCTTGTCACGCAATGTTTTGTTCGAATTGCGCCGGCGACTACAAAAAAGAAAAAAGCTGCAACGAGCTCCACAAAAACAAGCTATATGCGTTCAATTACTGCAGCCGCTGTCACATTCTAGATATATTAGAATTTCATTGAAGATGCCCCGGAGGCTTATTGCAAAGTTGATAAATGGCAACAGTATTCTCCGAGGTTTTGGGTGYATTCAGAATACATATCAAAACGTCAATTTTCGTTCTCAGAGAGGGTGTTCTTCCAACCACTTTTTGGCCTCCGGTGSAAGTTCTTCCAAGGGTCCCACCTTTGTCAGAGTCATTTCGAAGTACAGCGTAGCTTTTCCAGGTATTGGCCCAACGCCCTTGTCACCGTAGCCAAGTTCTGGAGGCACAACTAGTTTTCTCGACTCTCCTTCCTTCATGTCGATCAGCGCAAGATCCCATCCCCGAATTACTTGGCTCACACCGGCTCGAACCTTGAATGGTTGGTCGCCAAAAACTGGCTTTTTGCTRCTATCGATCTGTTTCGCTTTTTCTCCGGTTTCTTCGCCCGGAAAGCCATTGATCCATAGCGTGTAACTGGTTTCAATTTTCTGTCCTCGCTCTGGCTTCGGCCCCGAGCCCTCGTTGGTAATGATGTATTTGAGTCCCTCGGGACCATTCTGATACTCCTGTGCCGCAAAAGCCACAGAAGCATCCAAAGCGAGAACGGAGGATGCTGCGGTCGCCGCCACAACCTTGGCAGAGTGCGCCAAAATATCACGGCGGCTACCGGTACTGGTCGACGATGGGAGCGACAGAGAAGTGACAGAACAAATGCTGGATTGGAGGACCGACAGAAAGATCGCCGATCCCACGACGGCAATTTTGAGAAAAGTCATTGCTGTTGACCTTTCCAAGAGACGGACGGATAATACCGAGCAATTCGAGGCGCAGTGTTTGATGCAACAGTGTTTAGATTCAAATCCGGATATGAAGCGTCCGAAAASATTGTGGGGAGTGATTTGATAAATGTACCAGTGCCATTCTCGTACCTACTCGTACTTGAAGTCGTAGTGTAAATATTACTTCCTACGTACTAGTATTATTTTTTGAACGTGACAAGAAGATACCATATCGTACCGTGCAGGTGTGGCAGAAACTACGAACTCGTACGATACGGTAGGTACTGGTACCTKGTAGGGACAAAAGCGAACAGGAGGGCTTGCAAAATAGATATTTCAACCGCACCTCAACCTGTGGAGACAGGCAGACAGACGAAAAATTCGCCCAGCGACCACGTCCCAGAATTATGTCCAGTGAGCACCCACCTCCTCTAGGGTTCAATATTTGGTGGGCAATTTGAATGGTTCCTTTYGCATYATACTCATCTCATCATGCAGAGAATTAGCCTTCACCCAGGGCAATTTTTCATGTTGATGATTTGATTTTGCTGGTTGAAATGATGGTGGTTCCAATGGTCATTTTCTTGATATGGTCGTGCTGCCCGCCCACTACTACCTCCACTAGTAGTAGTAGTAGTAGTACTTGCACATGATAGCCAAGAAGAGAAGGTAATTTTTGAGGCCATACTTTGCATTAGTATAGCTTGCTTTATTACATTGATCATTTGTATTCAACATCCTAATGAACATATTGGGTTCAGTGGGTAATTGGGTCATACAATTTTTATGCTGAAACTGCTAGTATTGGTAGTATCGTATGGAGTCGGCACTTAAATCTACAATCCAGCTGGAGATTATGGGCCCTCATTTTGTGTGTAATGACTAATTTGACTAATACATACATAATGCACATGCTCAGTGCTCAGTG
>CAACVS010000168.1:67852-89885 GCA_900660405.1 Pseudo-nitzschia multistriata
CCCAAAATCTATGCAAAGTATAATTTAACCATATACTACTACGCATTCTGTAACAACTGGTGAAACCGGACTTGCCAGAGAGCAAAATGTTTTAATTTCAAGTTCTAAACTTCAATTTGAAGTAATGAACTTTTGCTTGTACATCATGTACCAGGTTCTACTGAGCTAGTTTTTTAAAATGACTGCTGAATGGCCAGGCAAATTGATTCCCGGGCCCCCTCAAAACAAAAAAATGGTTCCAAGGTGATTCAATCATGAATCCAGCCTTTCAATCATGAATGCCATCCAAAAACTAGCTCAGTAGAACCTCGTAGACTTTCTACCAGGACATTTGAAGTTCATAACTTAAATTGAAGTTTACAACTTGAAATTAAAGCTTTTTGCCCTATGACGAGTCCGGTTTCAATTGTTACAAAATGCGTAGTAACTGTTTTCATCTTCAACTGACAGTTTGAAGCTGTATCTTGGTCCCAAATGGATGCTTAAGTATGATAGGCACCTGCTAAGAAAGAGAATTAAGAGAGTATTCTAGTCATATGGGGGAGTCAAAGGGTCCTAGTAGTGGAATATATTGATATTTTTGTACAAATATTGGATTTGCAATCCACATTCAGATCAGAATTTAAAAAACATAGATGCTTCCATTGTGTTTGACATCAATCATGTGGTAACATAATAGTGACTCCTGGTATTTATATAGCATGAAGAGGACAGATTGATTATATGGTAGACAAATCTCACCCTCCTTGGTGTTGGCAGACCCAACAGTACAAATTGTGTGGTTCCCTGTTACATGGTAAATCAATGACATAATGACAAAGTAACTGTCATGAAGAGAGGAGAGAAAGTCTGCGTAGAAAAGCCATGTGCAAGGACTGTGGGATGGCAGTGCATATAAAACAGAATAGTAGAAAATGCAATACTGTTTGTTGACAAATGGAAATCTTGCCACATCTTGAGCAACCACCCAGCAACAGGGTTACAGGTCTTGAACTTGTTGTAATTAGGTTCAATCTGACCTTCAATTCTGTGGAAAGCAATGTTAATTGTAGAGCCGCACCACCACCAATYGCCTGCATCAAGGTGTACCAGCRATTCTTATTCATAAMCTTACATACTCTAGTAGGAATCATTGATGCCRAGTGGACCAAGTCTTTAAGAACCATGTCTCTCRTGATGAAACCCAAGGTTTTCTCCMTTTTTTTGACAAAGTCATCCACTTTGGTTTTGAAAACACTAACTGTCAAGCTTTGATTGAAYTTCTGCAACATCTCTGATGAATGTCAAGTACTTGATAATGGTCTTGGCTGTTACACAAGTAGAAGTGGTAGAAGAGTCACTGTCTGATGGTGTGGTCTTCAGGAATAGATTGTTACTTGACAACAGSTTGTTGAAATTGTYCCATCTGTTTTTGAAGTTGTAATGTGCCAAAAGCTTTCAAAACTGATTACGTGGGATGATTCCCAAATAAGTTCCATTGCCTGAGATGCCATTGCAAAGGAACATACTATTGACTGCTGAGGGGCAAATGTTCCTTGGAATATGGCCAGCTTCTTTGCTAGACGCTTGTTTGATAGATGGACAAGTTACAACTATGTTGCTGGCAGCCAATGTAAACACAAGTTGCGAGTTCCGTAAATGGTGTGATGACCTGTCCACTCACCGCAAGGCCAAAATTATCATCGCAGTAGTCTTTGTTTCCCAAAGCATCCTCCACGGCTTTCTCAATAATCTTCTGCTTCTCTTTCCAGATACGCCATGCTTAGACAATGTCACCTATCAGTGGTCAAAGGTTAGTCATGGTTGAAGTGTACTCATTATTGACGCCAGTGCAGACAGCAAGGAGACAAGTTATGCTCCAAAAACAGAAAGAAGGAATTTGACCTTTACATGGGGTGAGAATTTCAATCAAGTTGGTGCTTGTGRTCAACAATAAGGATTGTTGGTAACAGTGCCATCTTCTCAGATTTTTCCATTTATTACAGCTCTGGTGGAAACGGTCAAAACCAGGAACACMTTTCCCCAGCGTGTTTTTGAGACAGTACACAATGCTACAAGCGCTAAGGGGTTTTGATTTGGCACCATGGTTTTATGTTACATGACTTTTAGACCAAGTGATATATAAGAGAAAAGGRCAGGTCCCAGAATGCTGTTCTCCATTGTGTTAGTGTGGGTTTTTGAGTTGGAGTTCAAACCAGAAATTCAAATAWGGAAGGAATTCAAATTTAATTTGGGGGGAAAGCAGAAAAATTGTGTTGGAAGAATCAGCCAACCATAGGGTATTGCAGGTACAATTTGTTGGTATCAAAAGGAGTTACAYTTCTTCAGCCAGACGGAAGATGTGATACAAATATGGTACTGGTGGAAGGGGATGAATCAGTTCACTTGATTACATACATACGACTTTGGAACAGCAGTATCCCTAGAAAATCTTTCAAGAGCTGTCGTGCCAGAAAATTTTGACCCTGAACTGATGTTTGTACCAAGAAGGCTAGGGAAATTTGGCATAAAATTGTAAGAAAACAAAAAATTACAATTAATGCTAATAAAAATTTTCAAATATCATAAATAGTATTTTGTTTGACAAAAGATTGGATGAAAATATTTCTTTGACAACATGGGAGGTGATGAGCCCACTGTATTTACAATATTTGACCCCTAAGAAAAATGATCAGTATGCATCCTTCTGTGTTGGTTTACTAAGTTGTAGGAGCTGATACATCCATCAGAGCATTGATACCAGTACTCACCACAATGATTACCAGACAAACAACATAGATGGGCATCAAGAAGATGCAGTGATCGGGGYAATCCAAGAATGTACAAATCATCATAGTTAGTCATGAAAAATATACTGGTGCAGTGTGTTAAGGAAAGTTTTTATAACTACACAAAGTTCCCCATTGAAGATGACATTGTACAAGSCATCATTACAGTAAACCTTCAAAGTATGTTTGGTACAGACCCTGTTCCAGATAGCTTGGTGGTCTCTGCAGCACCTTGGGGAGGGACTGTCAACRGTGCAATCACTGCTTACAGAAACAATGCACAAACATTGGGAAGGAAAAATTACAAGGGTAAGCAAAACCAAAGGAAATAGTAGGCATTATGGTGTCTGACACCAGTGAGCTTTTTTGTTTCTGACAACCATCAATCTCTGCTTGTCATGTACAGATGACAAAAAGAACAATATAATACCAGATCTGTTCAGCGGCAATAGCTTCATAGCACCAGAAGGAGCTGATGGAGAGACCTACATGTTGAAAAGTTGCTACAGATTAAAAAATAGTCCGGAATTCAAGTACTTTGTAACAAGAATCTTAGGGGGAGTGTCCCCTAAACAAACTGAATTCAAGCAAAGGTGAYACAGGGATAAACTAAGCACCATTTTCACTGCAATGGACAAAGYTTTTGCATTACTGTTTTTGTACAACAACTATCATGAATTGTGGAATAATTCTGGAAGTGGAAAGAAAACCAGAAAATGATTCGCCAACAGCAGGATTGCTGGTAACAAMGAGGGCTGGAGCTACAAGGGATATATGCTGTTTGGGAAGCTAATTGAAGAAGTAAAGAAGCAAAGAGCCAAGGATAGTTCAGTAGAGATTGAACAAGCACTAAGGGCAGAGTACACTAAAGACAATGGAGAGGATAAGGAGTATATAAATAATAGAAAATGAAAAATGCACAAAAGGGAAAATAATTTTGATCAGAAAAACTTTTGGGAGGATAACAAGATCTTMAATGAACTGAGGTTGAAGGTGCAACTGGTACTACTAGTAGTAGTATAAATACCAAACTAAAGCAATACAACAGTAAATAATGACATGCATTGGAATTTTCTTTTTGGATTAGAAATAATTGTTGAACTTTGAAACAGAATTAGCAGCAGCAGTAGAAGAGTTGTCACTCTGGGACAGAGAATTGGCAACAGGGGAGAAGAGTTTGAATCTTAGTACAGGAATAAAGGTAATCCAATTAAAGGTTTGTGGTGACAACACAAGGTACTTGTCAAATGATTGGAATAAAAATTGGAAATAGCTGCAAGAACAGGCATTGGACCCTTCATGAGAAATGTGTGGTTGGAGAACATTTTCCATGGATATGGGCCCTATATTTGCATAGGAGTAGTGCAAAATACGTGCAAAAATTTAATTTGATGGACGCAGGGAAATATTCACACCATAATATCAGTTTCTTGTGTGATGCTGAAGAAGTGTATCCATGAAAAGAAGCTTTTGCAGAGTTGGGTTTCCAAGAAAGGGAGCATTGCTTGTCTACATCATTGCATGAACATCTGGTCATCCATCAACACCACTTGCTAGTAGTACTAGTAGTGAAGCCACTRTCAACAAATTGTCCAGATTGGTGGGAGCATTGCTCAGATAATGGGCRATATGGATGTTGATGCCTCACATCCCGCTAGGTAATGGGTGGACTTTATCTACTCATATTTCCTCTGGTAGGTTAATAATCTGGAAGCCCTTTTGTGTAGGAGGTGCTTTCTTGAATGGAGCTCAGTTGTACTACTACTGGTGACTTGCTGTGTACTAGTAGTAGGCTTACTAGTAGTATTGTAGGTGTAATAATAATGATTTCAAATAATCTTCAATACCCAGTATGACCAATACATTCATTTGTGTGTTAAGATGAATCCTGCCAAAAACTAGGTCTTTAACTGATATTTAATTGCAGAGATAGACAGTATTAAAAAGTAGGGTAATTTGGTACTAGTTTCAGTCGTACTTTAGTAGTAATGCCTGAATGAAAAAAATAACTGGAAAGTTGCAATTTCGTCCAGTTGCATTTTCGTCCTCGCATAGGCATGCACATTTCTAGTTTTAATACCGATCGTGGAGTATTGGAAACGACGGACAGACAAAAGACGGAACCAGACGACCCGGCACCGCGAAAGCCGAAGGCCCCACTAACTCAAGACCCTCGTGCCTCAACAAGCCTTGACTTCATTCTCAAAAGTATTGCGGTGAAGGACTGCCACGGTAGGACGAGACATGATGTGACACAGGAAAATTCACCACAACACATCATGTGCATCACCACCACAGCAAAGACCTAACCAAAGCACCAAGAGAATCCGGTGAAGACGCAACGACTCACCGCCAAACAGAACGCCTGGAGTGGTTTGGCGAATTTTGCATTCTATTTGGCGATTTTTGGGTTCCGGTAGCACCGTTTGGGTTTTTTAGTTCGGTGGGGTTCCGAGGTGGGAGGGTGTTGTTTGGTTATTGGTTGTTGGTTTATTGTTTGTGGCGTTATGAGCATGGCGGACTGTCCTGTGGGTAATGGAGAGGTGTTGGGTTGGTGGACACGGTTGGGTGCCTTGTGTGTTGGTTGCTGTATGTTCTGTTTGGCAGTGAGTCGTTGCGTCTTCACCGGATTCTCTTGGTGCTTTGGTTAGGTCTTTGCTGTGGTGGTGATGCACATGATGTGTTGTGGTGAATTTTCCTGTGTCACATCATGTCTCATCCTACCGTGGCAGTCCTTCACCGCAATACTTTCGCGTTCCCCAGTCCCGCTGGAATACAATGGGCCTACCACCAAACAAGTAGGCGTTCCAATGGAGGAAAACCAGTCGCAAAACAGTAATGGGTCAACAGCGCCAATACGCCACCGCGCAAACTCTAGACCATTACACATTTCACTACTCGTAGATCTAATCACATTAGTCAAATCCTAGTTTCGGCAAACACGATAAAGTGCCAATAACTGACCATTTAGATCTAGCACTCCCAAACCTCAGGGGTACAACCATACGGTACCACGGTACCAAGAGGCCCAGAATGTCCCGTGGCATCAGTCCAACCAGAGCCATACGGAAGAAGGAAAGACAAGGCTACAATAACTCAGGCTAAGTGCAGGAAGTGAGGAACAACTACACTTAGGCCAATGTGTTGTAAGCAGTCATATTTTATGGAGGGTTAAATGAAACTATTGACGAGTGWTTAGTAAATAATGGGACGTTCAAGTAAAACTAGATATGTCTAACTTAGGAATCTGTGCGGCTWTTACTCCTCCAATTTGTTCGTACCAGCGAATACATTATTCTGGTATGGCCTTCTCGATTATTCTATTCCGGATTCAGGTCACTCCTCTTCTGAAGCTCTAAACGAGATACTTCCATCAGTTCACCACCACACATCTCCATGACTTCATGCCACAAAGGTTTTGGCAATTGTATGCACTGCTTCAAAGCAAGTGATCTTGTGCAAGCAATAGGTTGATATTTGTTCGATGCAATCGCTGCATCGAGTCCACCCTTCTGATAACTATTGCAACCAATRAAGAATCTAAAGTCAAGTGGTTTATAGCGTCCATCCAACACACCGTCAATAGCTGCTTCTAACCCACCCATGTACACACCCGTACCCGATGCAATTTCGGTAGCTCCCTCAAGGTCCTGTATTCCATGAATCACAACAGCTGGTTTGTCTTGCTTATTGGGGCCTCCAACATAGACCGCACATTCTTTTTCAAAAGAGCGGAGAAATTTACTATACAGATTCGTTTTTGATATCGGCACTCTTCCGTCCGTAATTAAATTGCTCATTGCGCCAAATAGAACCATCTTCGCAACATTTTCTGACAAACTGAAAGCCATGGGTCGATTCAATGTGTAGGTAACAGCACTGCCATCATTTTCGTTCTTTTCCGCAACTAGACATACGCTCTGCCAATTTTCTTGGTTGTTCAGGTACAACTTGAGTAAATCCTCTGTTTTGGCGGGCAGCCCCGTCGGATCAACTTCTCCCTTTTCATTCGCACTGCCAGCAATAACTCCCATCTCTTCCTGAATTAATGCCTGGGCTTCACGGTACCACTTTAGAGTCTTCGCGGCGATCGGTGAAATATCTTCGTCGAGAACATTCTTACTTGTTTGTTCGTCAGTTGGGAGACGAGCAGATAGCTCCTTTCCTATTATCAATTGATCTTTGTTCCTGTAGATTTCTGCTTCCAATGGCATGCGGACAACGAGTCCACCAACTTCGGCAAACGCAGCCTCGTGTGCCCATACTCCTTCTTTGTATTCTTTCGCAAGTATTTCACTCTGCTTCTCTAGCAATTCTTCGTTCGCTTTCGACACAGACTTCGGTCTCTCGATGGACGATCCCGTGTTGCTAATTGTGGAAGTCTCGCTTTTCTCCGCATCCTTGTCCAGATATCCATCCTTGGTAGTATCGTATGAAATACCAGAATCGACAAGGGTCTTTCGAAACGATCTCCAGTCGCCAAGATCCACATCTTCGATGTATTCATCGGTGTCGTCGTCGTCATCGTCGTCTCCAGCATTGTTGCTCATCTGAAGAGAAGCGAGAAATCTCTGAGATTTTCCAAGACCGCAAGAGTCGCCATTGCTAAAAGAAACGAAGTTGACGAAAGCAGTGCTTGGTTCAACCTTCTTAATCTGTTTCGTCGTCCAGATATTCGATGACTGAAATGCCAAGCATACCGTTGATGCATGCAAGTGGAYTCCGAAAGCCGAAAAGATCTTCATGGTGATCAGGGAGCGGACGTCACATAAATATTCCGTGCTACTGTTTCGCTAATCTCGAACTTTTACCGAGATGGCTATGTCATATGAAGACGGACTAGCTTCATCAACCGCTCGTGCTCCATTCGAAATGATGAGAACATAAGAACTCGTGCAAAAATAGATGTGACGACTGCAAASTTTTCGAGTAGTACGATAGTGACGAGCAGTGGCTATCGTATGGAAGGGGTCATAAATTTAGACCCCCGTACGATATTCTTACTCGTACCGGAAACAAAGAATATGAAGTTCGAAACTCGTATGGTACCGTACTGTACCGTACAGTACGAGGTTCCGGAATTGGATCTTTTCGACTGACTCAAAAAAGCCATCATGTTGGCTCTCGTCTGATAACTCGTTCTGCACGATACGTACGGTACGTACCGGTACACACCGTACACCGATCAACGATAGACGATACTTCAGTACATTACGTAGACGATAGACGACAGGGCTCCTGGTTACCATACGGTACGTAYGGTATGATAGTTATGTTAGTTTGATACAACTTGGATTACGGTTCGTATTTCGTATCTACCTGTACGTACCAAGTACATTACCTCGGTACTACGAATTCTGATAGAGGGACGGACGTATAGTAAAGCAGCAAAGCAGTACCGGTACGTACGTACGGTACGACTAGGTTCTTTCATGGGTAAGAGTTAAGAGTACCAAAAATAGTACTTGTATGTACGTACGAGTACCTGGTACGCCTCGCGATAAATAATAAATAATTAGTGCTCGTACTTGCATCAGTACGTACGAGTACTCGTACCCTACGTACGTACTTCGTTCTTGCTATGCTATGCTGGTGCAGGCACTAATGCTACCGAACAGTAGGTTAACTAGATGATCAAACTGCTAGTAATCGAAAGCTGACTTTGGCGATATTCCACATAGCTTTGCAATCTGAAAYGAAACTTTGTAAGGCTTAAAAATAAAATCGAGCGATGATCAAAAGCGCCAGCCGCGCTCACGAAAAGGTTTCCAGCGATCGCCCCTCGCACAAATTCGGCGACTGAAAAGGCCATATCAAAATCKATGTCAGTATCATGAAGTTGGACAAAGAAATTTGAATTGAATCCAATCGTCAGCAGTCATGAAATCAATGCTTGATCGAATCTAATCATAGTTTCCTTCCATCGACAGGCTTTTCCCCGATTATTTTTGTACGTCATCATTACATACCGAAAATGGTTCAGCATTTTTCTTACCAAACAAATCATGGCAATTCTAATGACCAACTGATGTACACGAGCAATCGATCAAGAACAGACTCCGGGTCTTCTGATAGTTCACGGGGAAGCGGGAACAGTGGAAACAGCGGAAAGTCTCGTCGAAGAAGTCATCGGCCTCGTGGCTGTCGTGGGGGGAGCAATCGACGAAAGCAAAAAAATGCGGAGGGAGGAAATAAGCAATTCTTTAAAAAAACATACAACAGCGACTTCAAAAACAGAGTCCATAGCAAGTTTTCGAACTCATCGGTCGTCCAGATCAATCTCTCCGACCCTTCCGAAGCAGAGTTTAGCGTCAACGCCAGCACAAAATCACGCGGTCCGGATGGATTTCGTGGAGGCTCGTACGATAGCAACATCCATAGAAAAAGTTGCAACGTCATCCTTCCCGATTACAACTACAACACATCTGGATTTCCCGGTGCTGGACCATCGGACTTCCAGTATGGAGGAAATATGCAGATGCGAAATCCGCAATCTTACTATGGCAATCTTGCTTCGAAGTACATGGGTGAGTCAGAGACCGACTACCCTCTTCTCCAAAGTACATTCTCGGAATCTTCGAACGAAACAGTCTTGGAGCAACGAGATTCTTTCGCCTCAAACGATGGGATCCTTCCACCACTACCTTCMGAAGACTTATACGACACACCGAAGGAAATTCCCTCTGGACCGAATCCCTATGCTCTCAAACCTTCTAGTTCGGGAGGCACCATGAACCACAACATATCGCATGTAACCCATAGTTATGCAGCACCTTCGCCGCTGCCACCAGCCATCGTGAGACCGGTATCCCGGCCGCAGCCCAACCTAGTAGAAACTTCGCGACCCACACAATCCCTTCCAGGAATTTTGCAGCAAGTCCACAACAACATGGACCTGGACTATCGCTCGCATCGCCTCGAAAAACAACGCCAGAACGTAGTGGGTGGAAGTTTGTTCGTCACTTCGCCTCGTTCCTTCCTGATGGGTTGTAAAAGATCCTTTCACGAATAAAAGCAAGGGGACTGCTTGCGTTGGACACAGCAGAGGACAGCACAGGAAACAACCATTCCCTTAAAAAGGGCAAAAGGGGGAAAATGGAAACACACTCGTCAGGAAACCACAGCTATTGAATAAAATCTATCCAACAATAAATCACGCCAGGGACAGAAAGCTACGGTCGCGGGAGCTATCGTAGTATTAATTCCTTCCAAGAACATAGCATCACAGTGCATACGCATAMATGTGAATGCTCACACCTACATACTCACAACGCATACCACACCTACATCACAATTTACACAATAATTCACAGAACACGGCACTGCAGAAATGCAGCCAACACAATGCATAATCAGGCCTCGGTAACTTTTACCAGATCGGAGTTCAATAAATCATAAAATAAAAAAGAAATAAAATCATAATTTTAAAATTTGAATACAGGTAGCGGCTGCAATTGCRTCGGCATACGTGATGATTCAAGTAAYATGGCTGTGGCCTTCGGTGAATGTTGTCGCACAGAAAATCAGAGCATTCCTCGTACATCTTGCTGGGCTATACACGTGTGCTTGTGATGCAACATTCWTTCCTATCCAGTAGAACTGAACTAGATAGGTATCAATCGCCCCTGGTGTAATGTTGTTTCAAAACCACCATTGATCCCTCTACAGGATCGTGCTCGATAGTGCACAACTCTAAAATCACGTCCTTTAATTTCTTCTGGCGGTCCTTTTTTTTCACGGGGAAAACCTTTGAGAGTTTCTTCATGGCCATTTTCCCGCCCGTAAGCCAGATTTCGTGCCGCACGGCCTCCAGGGAGATAATGCGCAGGCCGTTCTCGTCCACCGATTTCAATGTCTTGCGCTGCTTAACGTCTCCGCGCGCACCATTCTCTCCAGATGATCCGCTGGTGGYACTGGCCGCCGCTGCTTCCGCCGCACTGGCGGCCTTGCTCTCCGCTTCCAGGCGCACCTTTTCTTCGTCTTCCATGATTTTKGCCAAGTGGTCGTTGCCCGAGTTCCTGTCCTTGWTCCTCCGGTCGCTTTCGGCGAGTCTCTTGGCTTCCTCTTCCACCTGCCACTTGTTCTTGTCGACCTGTTCTGCCAGCTGCTCGGCGGTGATATCTCCCCTGGTCTTCCTGTTCAAGAGATGCAAGCCCGCTAGCGATGCCAAGCCCTCGGCACCGGTGGAACGCTCGCCTTGTRTATCGTCCTCGAGGTTGTCGTCCTCCTCCTCTTCGTAGCCACCAAAGTGCGAATCGCCGGTGACCCCCGACGTCTCCCCCACATTAACGTCGTCATCATCGAACTGCTCGCTGGCATCGTAGTCCAGTTCTTCGTATTCCGCTGCGACGTCTCTTTGGTAAAAGTCGTCCGCCATGGCATTCCCGTCGTTTCCGGCCGCCTTTCTGGACCCGGCGCCGCCGGCCGATCCTTTGTCGTTGCTGGCATCTTTTCCGGCCACGAAGCTTCCGAATCTCTGTCCCCGCTGACCAAATATTGCGTCGTTGGCACCACCCAACACTCCGTCGGCATCGACTCTCATGCCATCGCCAAAACTAGATAGCAGTTCCYGCCGAGCCTTCGCAGAACTCTTGCCACTGCGGTTGCGAAAGCCTAGGTCGGCCATGACATCGTCTTCGCCGTCCTCTCTGCCATACGGCAGACGTTTACGTTTCAAGCCCGAGCTTTTCTTTCCCGATTTGACATCGACATCGACATCGGCATCGTCTTCTCTCGCTGCCATGAGCTTTCCCAGCAACCGGTTCCGCGACTGATGGGTTGGTGCCTGTCCCTCAAAGATGCGTTTCTGGTCGTGCATCATGAACCTCGAGGTCTTGCTTCGCTGGTTGTCTATAGCTGCTTCGGCTTCGCTCATGCTCAGCGTTTTKACTGCCTTTGGTTGGCTAAAGGCAATGGTGGCATGGGGCGTYGGCAGGACCGTCACCTGGATGTTGTTGTCTCTCTGGGTGTTGGCTTCTAGCAAAATAAACTGGGATTCGTTCCGCTCGGGCATGCCCTCGTACACAGAGGAAGTTTCTTTCTTCGGGGCACCCCCGTCTTTTCCGGCGGCTTCCTGTCGAGCCTTCTTTATGTCTTGGATAAACTCCTCCTTCTCTTGCAGTACCCATTCCCACCTCGTTTCCTTTTGGTTGCGTGCCCTCCACCTCCTTTTYACCTGCGCCCCCGGTTGCCCCGAGGCGGCCTCGTCATCGGAATCGTCTTCCGCTTTGGGAACCTCCCGCTGGTACAGCCGGGCGGTGTTCCACGGCGAGCCACCGAAATCGGGCGAGACGACGCTCTCGGAGAACTTGGCAACGAGCGGAAAGGCTTCCATGGGGGCCTTTGCATGGGTGGGATCCTTCGTGGGCGTCTTAGACGAGGAGGGGCCCTTCACCAGGACGAACCTGATTTCCTCCCCCGACTTGAGCGCCTTGCCCTGGGCCGTCAGCAGAGCATCCATGCCGAAACCAAACCCATTTGCGCGCCCCTTCTTGGTGGGAGGAGACATGTTGTTTTGAATGGAACGGATTCGAATCGAATCGAATCGGATCGGATCGAATCGGATGGATCGACAAACAAAACAAGCTACAAAGAATCCGTGGCTGCAAAACAAACTTCACTCTTTCACGGTTGAAGGTGTATCCTTTGCGCGCTTTTGTTCTAGGKGTGGTACGCTGGAAGGGTGGCACCGAGTAGCAGCTTTGGTCTCGGGTGTYGGTCTTTCTGTTGATGCTGAGGTTTGTTGCGGGTCGTTTGTACTTTTCGTGATCACGAAGTGATAGTTGAATGGTTTTTGCTGCCATGCTCGTTATGGTACGGTACCGTACGGTAAATACCTCGCAGTGTATCGTAGAGTAGTCGTAGTTTCAGTAAGTTGTCCTGTCAGAAGTGCTAGCAATCCTATTCTGCGGCTAGAGTACTGTACTCGTAACCGTGCGTAAGTTACCGTACCTTGSACTACTACGGGGTGGTCTGTAGTCTGTCCACAGCGGCCTCGTAGTTGCATTACCGTACCGTACGACTCTCAGCTTACTGTACAGGTTGGATATGAGATGCGAGATCTGTGCGGTATGGGAAATGGGAACTCATAACTCATAGTACGTACATTCCATACAGTTGGTACGAACGAAGTGTGCATCCAAAACGGGAGCTACAGGAATGTCTGGTTTTCCTTGCGAAAGTTTTCAGTTCGTACCGGTACGTAGGTATCTTTCCTGGAATTCKTCGAACCACAAAATATCGGGCGGAGTGTGGTTTTGCGAAATCAAGAACTGCGACTACTAGTAGTGCTGGAACAAGTTGTTGCCATGCTTTAAACCGGACTGGTAGACGGTCACACGTCTCTCTCTCTCCCTGTGGCCCGAATACTGGTTGCCAAGTTAAGGTACTTCAATRACTGACTAGAAATGCGTGAATAATTGTAGACAGGAGTCTGCACTAGTACCGTGTATTACTAAAGTATCAGAATGTTACCSCACCCCATCGGTTGTAGATGAGCATCGGATCCCGCAAGAACCCGACCAAGAAATCCGATAAGGAATCTCCGCTAGAACGGTTGGTTAGTTTTCCACCTGCCTTTCTTTACGAGATGAATGCAGCAAGGTCGACTACACAAACCGTAATATCGTCGTGCTTGGAACGACGGGCCCGGCCAGGGGGCAACGACATKAGTGCGTGAAGACTTGAGATGTTCCTGGCCCTCCGTACTTTGTTGAGAACCCGGCGGACAATGACATCGGCCACCGTGGAATTCCGTCTCGAGCCAAACGGCGTGGCACGCCGGGTCAGCTTTCTKCGCTTCGCGGCGTTTGCGGCTGTAGGGGGCGACAGGGCCTCGCGCTTCTTGGATCCGCTCGCTTCGGTCGCCGAGGTTCCACCGGTGGCATCCATCTGCGGGAGGTCGGCCTTCCTGTCCCCGTGTTGGGAATCCACGCTGTCCTCGTCGTCGATCGAGTTGTTGGTAGCAGTAGCATTAGATGCATTGTCTACACTCATGTCCMCCTTGTCTGAACTGCTTTGGTGGTGTATGTGTTGGTTCTCGATCTTGTTCAATCGTCCGATATTCTTCCGTCGCTCGGCTTCGGCCAGCCGTTCTGAGTAAAATGTTCGTAACCATCTCAGCACATCTTCCCCACCCGCCCGTTCCCAAACTCCATCGGTAGCAAGCATCAACACCTTGTCACCTCCCTTTACGAGGGGCCGACAATTTACTTCGGGTCGAGCAGTAATGTATGGAGTGTGGGTTTTGTAGGGGAAAAAGGACAAACGTGGAGTTTTGAGGTAAGCATCTCCAAGTGCTCTTGTTACTGCCAAACTACCCGCCACTCGTTTGATCCCCCCGCCCAAGCCCGCCGAAATGGCACGAGGAGCATTGTTGCAACGACGAAGGACCGCCGTAACTTCAGCACTGGAATAAAGCAGGCAAATATATAGCAAGAAAAAGAAACAATAGTGAGGGTGAGAATGACATGACAAGAAGCAAAATCAGTACACTGAGGGCCTTTATACGACACTGCGATAACTATGAAAAACTTACGGGTTGTAGGCAGAGTGATCYGTCGTGAGATCAATAGGACGGACGTTAGGTGGCAAAATAATTGCCGGAGGGAACTCTCGGCTGTCTTGCGAAGATGGGGACGACGACGAAGAGGAGGAAGCCTCGGATTGCTCTCCGTTGTTGCCATTGGCCGATAGACCMTTCCCGTTGTTGACACCATCGTTCTTGTCGTTGCTGCCATTTTTGCTTTTGCTGCTGTTACTGTGGTTTCGATGGCGATGGCGTCTTCTCTGATTTTTTTCGTAATCGGGATCGATTTCGATTTCGATCGAACGGAAGCTTTCCAGTGGTGGAAGAGCAATGTATGGAGCTGCCATGCCTAGATCCTCGTATCGTCGGCGACGTGATCGCCGAGGTCGRGCAGGCTGTCGACCGCGCATCAGTGTCATGTACGGGGCAGATGCGCTGCTCGAATTGCCTGCGGCAACGGTCGATTTTGTAACGGCTGCCGATCCATCGAGATGTGGATTGTTCTGGCGACGCTGYCGATCCTCTATTCCCAACATGATATCTTCGTCATCGCTGCTGTCGGCGTCATGGTCGGAACTGCTCAAGCATTCGGTCTTGGTTGAGACGAATTACGAGCCGCAAGAATATAGAGAACAAGGAAAATACAGCCATCAGCTCGTTTTCGCTCAAAGATAGACACTAATGGTTTCTGTTACTTCCATTTCGGATTCCAAGTGCAGCCACATGCAGCCACATGCAGCCACATGCAGCGAGGTGCAAGTGGTAGAAGGAAAAGCCAAACAAGAAAGAATACGAAATATGATTTTGTTGCTGGTAACGTACCTCGTCCGAGCTATGATGGCTCGATTCGTCGTCGGTTTGGTTTCCCGGACCACCGGTGCCAATCGGACTTGCGTTGGTTGTGCCAGTCGACTTCGTCGAAGACGCGGAACCGCGAACATTGATGGTTCTCGGGGGTGCCGATCCCAACATGACCGCTCTACAGTCTCCGACGTGTGCAGTGTACAGCATTGCATCGTAGGCACGGTAGCAATGGCAGGAACATCCACCGGGAGCGCTGATGAGCGACGCTTTGGGAACATTGGCAGAGTCATTTCGCGCGGAATGGTGTGGATTGGTCCGCCACCGAGATTTCTTGGGTTTGTCTCCACTGTCGCGACCGCTGTGGTCGTCTTCTTCTCCTTCTGTTTCGGTGATTTCCGATTCTAGTCCCGAGGCATTGTTGTGTATCCTGTCGTCCGTGGTTGTGAGAGAAGATGTTGACGAGATCGTACTGAGAGAACTGGCCATCTTCAGAGCACGATTTTCGTTGTGATCGATTCTTCTGCGTCGAGCTGCGTCTTTGTTTTGCGACGTATCATGACCACCGTCTCCCCCATCTCCTGCCCCCAGGCCGCCGCCACCATCGTATTCGTCTTCGTTGTTCCGCCTTTCCGATGACGACGAAACGCTGGTCCACTCTAGCCTYTGGACACTCATAACGGTAAGAGCGCAAGCACCGCTGTTCCATCTGCCATTGGATTGGCACGAGGTTTGATGGGTAGCAACCGGATCGATGGAGTTAATCCATCCCTCGTCAACCGACAAGAAGGACTGGGTAATTGCATTGATGATGGCCGATTGCTCTTGGGGCGAATGCGTCCCCGGCGGGGCACCATCTCTCGCGACGCCAACCGATGCCGAGGTCTTGACGGAGGTCTTGACGGAAGATTCGGACCGGTTGATGGAAGATGTTACTTCGGCTCTCGTATCATCTGTGCTGAGTCGACGTGATCGCGYTTGTTGCTGTGGTCGCTGTCGCTGCTGCAATGGGGACGGAGATGCATGTTGCGAGGGCGTGGCAGAAGCCGGAGAGGGCACACCACAGCCATGGGATCGGATATCGCTGTTGTTGTGTTGGTGTTGCGGATGGTCTCCGATTGGAACTGGGTGTTTGGGCCCGCGTTGACGTTTTCGTTGTTTCACCTCCACCACTTTCGGTTTTGTGGCGTTGTCATCGTCATCTTCGTCGTCCTTGTCGGAAAAGTCTGTGTTGCTCATGTTCGCCGTAGCCTCATACGGAGATCGATAATGTATCGAGTTTGGGTTTGATTGGCTTCGATCTGATCCGGTAGTTTTGATAAGTCCGTCGAGATCCAGAGCGTTTGCGTCTCTGAGCTGTCCGTTGACCAAGCAAACCCCACGGCTGACAATTGCACATCCCATCGCTCTCGATATTGAGGCCGCAATGTGTGGCAATAGTACCTCCGAGGCATAGGTCGCAACACATCCACCACCATGTCCGTCAATGACCGACCAAAGATTCAAGCGGATGAGCGAACGGTACTCACCATCATTGAAATTATCTTGTATTTGCGTTTCGGAATCAAAGTTGGTATGAGGGAGGGGTTGGAGGAGGACATTGACGAGAGAAGCACTTCGATCTTCCGATGGTGCATTGGCAGCATGGGAAGATGTCCACATGCAGGACCTTGGCTCATTGAAAGTAGGCAACGAAGTTGGTGCGTGCGTGCAATGCTGCGGAGCTACCGGCATAGACGAGGGATGTGGGGAAATAGGGTCCGTGCACATTCCAGCGCTATTACCATCACTGTTATGAGTGCTATTGTACTCATCTCGCTGATTTTGATGTCCTTCTCTTTGTCGTTGCTGAGGAAGTGTCGAGGAAGAAGGCGACGATACTGATCTTCCACCTTCGCCCTCGACTTCTTTGTGTTGCTTTCTTTCCTTCCTTCGCTTATTGTCCGCGATATTGCCGTCGCTACAATCTCCTTGCACCGCTTCCTCTGCGCCGACATCGTGCTGCTCGATGGTTCCGAGTTCAGCGACACTTTCTTCCTGTAGATCGAACATGTGTGTTTGTTGCAGTATTCAGTATTCATATTGTTTCCGCCGTTTGCAATTATTTGGATTGAATTGTTTCGAATATCGACCAATAACAAAGATTCAACATCCAAAATCCAACATGCGAGCAAACAAGATAAGAAAGTGAGATGGTGGCAAATTAGAGGACAGCATTAAAAGCCTTTGGATATGCTATTGCCTTTTGAAAATCGAACAGAACCGCAGAGGTTTTTTGGCTTGGTTCCCAACATTGGATTCCGAGTACTGTAGATCATGCTCAATTACATTGCAATCTAAAATGAAACATCCTCTATTCTATAGCCTGCCTTACCTCCGAAGATCCCATTAGTGAAGCGGAAGAAACAGCCCGAGTGGTGTCGGCAACCGGACCGACAACAATGACTTCCGGACCGGCGTTGGTGCCATCGACGTTTCCGATAGTGTCGTTTCCGCCGTAATTGTAGTTACTGCTTTCGTTGAAGTTCTCTGCTGGATGCTTTGTATCGGCAGAGGCTCCCAAGGATCCAATCGAAGCTTCCGCCGCTAGTTTTCTGTCGTCGCCAATATCGCTGGCACTATCGTTCAACGGCGGATCTTGCGCAATCTCCGCCGGTGCATTGCTGTGCCGATTGTTGTTGTTGTTGTGACTGTTTCTGGTACTTCTGTTGCTGATGGTCCCGGTTGTGGGCTTWTCGCTGTCGGGGAGCTCGACCGGGATTGTCTTGTCCCCGTCCTCAGCCTGCGCCATATTTCCGAGAACAGGTACTGTATTCCGTTCGTTTCGTATCGTTCGAAAACTAATTCTCCCCAATCTGGTCGGTTGCAGTTCAGTTTCTAAAAGTTGCTATGTGTTGTGCGTCTTGTTATGTGTGTTGTTTCGTGATGATACAATGACATTGCAAGAAYGATTGTTTGTTGTGTGCTTGGTCCCATGACGAGAGTATCTGAATTGCTAGTGTGTTGTCGGTGGGTCCATTGCCATTATGCTCCGGCTTCTTGTTGACCAAAAAGTTCGAGAGAACGGCCTTCTGTCGGCATCCTGGTGAGCAGCAGAGCAGGTATCAACGCTGCAGATGTCAAAAATGAGCTCACAAAAAACAAAGAAGCAAGAGCCTTCGGAATTCGGAAGTACTGTACTTATCAGGTTGACATACGTATGGTATGTTGGTATGGGACCTAAAGGGTGTAATTTGCAGGAGACAAAACGTACGAGTACGAGTACGTACAAGTACAGAACGTTCTCGTTATCGGTACGTACTACGGTACTGGACTGGGCCCAGCCATGCCAGTGAAGGGAGCGGAGAACATTTCAGACTATTAGTACGTACTGTACCTATGTTCAGTAYCAGTTACGAACTCAAAGCCGTAAATGAAGATCGATCGAAGGAAAATGAAAGTTTCCCGCACCTCCCCTCACACGAAACTTACAATAGTATGTAGCTACTCGTACCGCCCAGTACGTCTGCGCACAACTTGTGACGGTACCAGTGCACAGTACCCGTACTACTAATCACTACTAATCGGCCATCACGATCGCGGAACAAACTGAAACAGCCTCGATCGGGTTCATAGGAAATTGCGGGCAAACTGAAAACGGATCTAATCGGGCTCGTGTACAAAAATTGTCGAGTCGTCTGCAACAACAAACATCACTGMTAAATGCATCTGATACAGTACGACACTATCGAGCCAAAGCAATCTTAGAAGACGCGAACATCACTATTGTTTGCCCATCATGAGTAAGCTAACTGATTACTCCAAATTTGATCACTTGACGGAAGACGACAGCGACAACGACAGCGACAACGATCGAAAGCTTGCTGTCGAGGAAAACGACAAGAGCACGGCAGAAATGGCTGCTGCTGCTTCACCCTCCCCGTCGCTGCCTCCCGGAGTATCCCGYATTGCGGACAACAAGCACRGCGCGACCGCACGGCCGAGTCTCGGTGCCGCCATCCGGCGCGACGAAACCTCGGGGCGGTACCGTTTCGAATACAACGGCCGGAYCGTCTACGAATTCGAGCAGAGCCTCGACGAGATGACAATTTACATCCTCCCTCCGCCCTATGTCACGAGGGGAAACCAGATCGATTGCAGGATCTCGGCAAATCATTTCAAGCTCGGTCTGGTGGGYCACAGCGTCGGAAAYAGCGGTGGGAACAAGGACAACCAACGCCAATGGTTTTTGAACGAAGCCACCKGTGGTACGGTAGACGTCGACGAATCGACGTGGACACTGGAAGACTACGATGGCGACGGCAACCACAAAGGAGTGACTCGGAGAAAGATCATCGTCGTCACCCTCATCAAAGCGAATCGCGGTTCCGCTTGGGAGGCAGCACTGAAAGGGAATCCCAACCCATCGGCAGGTGGTCGTACTGCACACGCAACTGGAACCGGAACTCAAAGCTCTTCTTGCGGAACCACCATGGATCCCTTTTCCAAGGAGCAGGTCAAAAAAGACCTGATGCTGCAACGGTTCAACGAAGAAAATCCGGGTTTCGACTTTAGTGGCGCCGACTTTAACGGGAGCGTTCCGGRTGCTAGGGAATTCATGGGCGGCATAAAATATCAATAGCACCAACTTATTCTGTTTACTTTTTCTATCACACAATGCTACCGTATCAACAAGACACACAATAGCACCATGCAACCCCAATAGGGATTCCGGTTTGTATTTTCTCGTCTATCTATCTAATCGCTCCATTTGAAATTTAGAGTGTGGTTTTTGCGGTTRCTGATACCGATGGCGGTGCTTCGTCTGTTTTCATCTTTGCCTCCTCGGCAGCGGCATTTGCTCCTTCCATTGCCTTCTTTTTCGCCTCTTCTTCTGTCCTCCTTTTCATTTCTTCTTCAGCTCTGCTCTTTGCCTCTTCCATTGCCTTCGTTTTGGCCTCTTCTTCGGCCTTCAGTTTCGCCTCATCTTCTGCCTTGCGTTTTGCTTCTTCTTCTGCCTTCTGCTTTGCCTCTTGCTCTGCCTTGCGTTTGGCTTCTTCTTCTACCTTCTGCTTTGCTTCTTGCTCTGCCTTGCGCTTTGCTTCTTCGTCTGCTTTCTGTTTCGCCTCTTGTTCCAGCTTCTTCTTTGCTTCTGCCTCGGCCTTCTTCGTAGCATCTTCCTCGGCTGTTTTCTTCTTCGCAGCTTCGGCTTCCGCTCTTACCGATGMCCGCTTTGCTTTTTCTTTCTTTCTGGTGTCAGCGGCCCTTCGTTCGGCTCGTTTTTTCCGCAGCTGTTCTTGTTCCTCGATGCGTTGGTTCTTTGCTTTTGCGTCCAGTTTTGCCTTCTCCGAATCGATCTTSTCCGTAACCACACGTAACTTAGTTGCTCCCGAGGTTACGTCGTAGGGACCTAGGCGAGATAGATTGGACTCAGAGGAACCAGACCCATCATTGAGACCTAAAAAGAGCCCCAATCCAATCGAAGTCAAAGAAACAGGCAGCACAATCTGAGGGATCATCTGRCTTAAACTCTTGTCAACGGCATCAATCTTGATCTCATCAGTTYTCTTCTYGCTACCCTTCGTCAAGAATGGAAATGCTATGGAGAACAGAGGACGTTCGGGTAGGTTCTCCGCGGTCCGAAATACTTCGACGTAGGTGGTTAAATATGCCACGGCCAAGAAGATGGAAGTTAGACCTAAAACGAATGCCACGGGCACGACAATATCCTCATCGAAAATGGCTAAGGATCTCACTCCCACCGCCAACAACAAGGTCACCAATCCGAGRTCGAATGTGATCCGCGCCACTGTGAACTCGTTTCGGTAGGTTGTCACTAGACGCCCCAGTGCTGATTCTCTCGAGTTTTTCTTCTTTCTGTAACTAGCTGACTCTACGTCACGCCCATCATCTTGTAGGCTGAACTCGTCCACATCTTCGTAGCTTCCATCGGTCAAGCGGTAGATGAGTAACTGAGAGGCAGCAACACACGAAATCATCAGACAAAGTGTGGATATATCGAGGACAACAAAGGTCCTAATGAGGTCCGAGTCTGGTAGTGGCCTGGAAACAGAAAGAGAAGTAGTAACGGATGTGACTTTGCTTTCGGATACCGTTAGTGTGCCGGGTAAATTGAGCGATCCGTAGGCAAAGGCAGCAAACAACGCGGCGTTCGATTTCAGTTCCGATACAATGCTGATTGCGCGATCGGGACTCTGGCTGAGCCTAGGCGGGATAAACGGTTTTTGGTTGCCATCACTCTCTGCTTGTCGCACGTTGCTGAAACTACCAGTTCGGACATCTGCTTCCTGGTTGAATCTGGAGTTTGTGTTGTTTTGTCCGAGAGCATTCGCATCATTGCCGTTGCTATACCTGCCATTCGTCCTCTCCTGATAAATTTCGTCTCCRTTTCCTTCGTTTTGATCTCTCTGGTCGTAAGCCCCTCGCTGTGTCATCAAAATCGTAGATTTATGACGATCGAATCGACCAAATTTTGGGAATCCTGATCCTCTTATCCTACAATTTCGGAAGTGTTCGACGAACGAACTGGATGTTGGAACATCAGCTACTAACACTACCACMAAAAAWTKSAAGACCATGTTCTGGTTTTGTTTCATGTTGCCTCTAGGAAGACCTCAGCGACGGGTCGTTGAGTTTTSACTCGGCAATTTTCGAGTAGATTTGCTCACGGTGAGAATGTTTTCTGTGATCTGCCTTTTTGATGGACCTTCACTGTGTTGCGCTTTTCGTTGCCAGCGCACCGCCACTTTTTWAAATTTGTCGACTCGGAATGAGGTCGTCAGTCTCAAAAATKTTGGTTCAAGTATTGAATGAGCAAGGGCTATCAAGGTTCATCTTCGCGTTGTTCTTCGTACCTCGATTGCCTTGTTTATGAGCGGTTGAGGTAAGTGCAAAAACGCAAAAACCGAATTCAATTACCTGAACGCAAAAATGGTGA